>OMNR01091297.1:0-11639 GCA_900303205.1 Mora moro
AAGAAGAAAAAAAAAAAGTAATGTCACGACTTAAGAAACATTCCATTGTCGGCAGCTTTGCTTCATTATCAAGCGAATGTATTATTCCCTGAAGTAATGCTAACATTAAATGAGGCTTTTTTTTTATATGCCGGTCAGACGCGCGGCTGTCGGCCATCTGAGCTTTGAAGGAAACAGACTCACGGGAGGGAGCAAAGCGGCTCAAACTTTGGCGGGGGATTTTCTGCCCGGCTGCATCTAGTTATTCCTCTGAAGAGGATACAGTGGGGTTCAGCGTTTTTCCTCAGTTTCTTTTGATTACTGTCTATCGTGTTTTTGTTATGTTCAGCGAACGGCGGCACGGGGGCCATTTCCTCTCCAGGTTCAATAAATACTTCCTCGAAGGATATTATTCTCAGGCAGTGGGCCAGGCCAGGTCTAGGGATGGAGGTTTTTTAAAATTTTTTTATTAGAAAACATGAATCTTGTCAGCGGGATACCTAAGGACTATAGATGGTCTGCGGTGTGGAAGGTTGGGTGGCATTTGCAGATAAAATTGAGCTTAATATTCCAAATTATCACAGTGATATCTATGACATTCCCCCCGACTAGCTCCAAGCGCGCATCGATCGCTCGCTGGTTGTGGGAAGCGGCCTAATGAATGAAATGACGGATGACTCTTTAAGATAACTGATTCTGTAATGCCCCATCTCCCAGACTAAGATGGATGTTAAGATTATGGTGGTGGTTTTTTTTTTTTAAGATTTCATTTCATAGGTAAGTCAAGGCAAAACTTGTGTTTTATAACTATAAATACTGCCATGTTTTGGTCAATCGATTTGTTAGAGGTATCGTGTCGCGTTCTCACTGAGGAAGTGTGTTTCAAATGATTTGCACATCTTGGTTTCGCATTTTTAGAATAATGGTTTGATATAAACGGCACTACACCGATACTTCCTTTGCGTCTTTCTGAAGGGATGGCAATCATTTTCTTTCTTTTTTTAAATCATTCCTGGTGATGAAACTCTAATTTGCTCTAAAATACATTTGCGTGTAGTTTGGTATATTGGTTACATACACCAAACTCGCAAATGTCTCAAGGAAAATTACAAGTTTGATCACCGGAAATCAATACACCCACTCCTTTTCAGTCTGCCCTTGTAAAAAAAAACTAATTTTGACATACTGTAATGATCACACCACGTTCCTGAAGTAATAAAAGTTTATTTGCTCTGCGCGTCACCTCAATAGACATCAATTCCTTCTGACAAATTAATGCTTTGTTTCCCTGTTTGTGGGATGTCATGTGGGCACTGTGTGTAAATTATTACCACTGTTTCCGAGGCGATTAGAAAGTCCTGCGTTGCTAGAATTTGCCTAATTTCGGGAGCGTCCTCGCCTGTCTGCGCAGCCTGATATTGCGAGCGCTTCTTTTACGACACCTCACCGCCGAATTGGAGTCAATTACGACCGTCTATGCTATTTGCTGGATGCTGGGTTTTTAATGATCTTTCACAAATTAAATAACCTTGGGCCATGGGCAGGATTAATTAAGACAATAAAAATCACATCTCTTTATCTTACTTCAACGCATTATGTCTTGATGGTTTCGAAAGGATCAAATGAGCTATTGTTTTAAACGCGGGCCAGAAAGAATAAAGATGCCAGAAAGTATTCCAATTATTTACAAAGAATAAAAGTTAGACGGAGAAAGAAAACTTTTACATTACTGAGTGTAACAACGTGATTAACAATTCGATGCTCAAATCGCTGCATAAAGATGTGTTTACTTAAAAAAACAACTGGCTATCAATTCAACACTCAAGTGATCATCATGTTTGTCTTGCTCCTCCTCTCCCTTATTTACAAGGATAAAATATACTTTCATGGTTTAGCATTAAAGAAGATGCTGATTCCTAGACCGCCATATGCTCTTTTGTATGAAGCGTTTTTTTTTTTCCTGATCAGTAAAGGCAATCAAAACACATCTGTGCATTTGATGTAACATTTCACCTTTTCAACTTTGGAGCCAATGAGCAGAATATCTCCAGTCCGTTGCATCACTGACTTCCTGCTCTCTGTGAAGGGCTGTTCAATTTGATAGAAAGGATTGATGACATGAGTAAAGGATGAAGACATGAAAAAGGGAATTGGCTGAGGAGTATTCAGGGGAGGAGGAGGAGGAGGAGGAGGAGGAGGAAGAGGAGGAGGAGGAAGTGGGGAGATCACAGGGGAGCAGTGTGTGTGATAAGCAGGGGGATTAAAGCACTCGGTGTGTGCACCAATACAATTAACAGCAGTCACGGGCAAATCCTATTACAAAAGTGTCAGCGAATTATTTAGGAAAAAAAAAAGGGGTGGAATATGAAAAAGTGTCTGACCTGTCTTTATTCGATTCTGTCACAGGGGACTGAGCAGATTTAAAACAGTGCGTATCAATCATAAGCAGTCCTCCCCGGCGTGTTGAAACGTGTGCTATCTTGGCTCGGATAGCGAACGCGCCCAACACAAGGTGAGGCGATGAACAGGTACACACCTCCGTCGTGCCGCGGTGCAAACGACGCAACCGGGGCGTGGTCACTTCGCTTTTTCGAAACGGTGAGACGCGAACACCTCCGTCGGAGCGCGCGTTTGCGCTTCGGCCGTCGCTCTGCTATTCCAGCGCTCTCCGTGTATTCGCTGTCGATGTATTTCTCTCAGTTCTATATTCCTCCCCCCCCTCCCCCTCACGGTTACCTTCTCTCTCCTCTCCCCTCCCTTCTCCCAGTGCTTTCCAGCTCTGGCCTTGCGTCACTCCCCTTTGTTTTTCGCCTTAGCCCTCCCTCATTTTTTTCCCCCACTGCCCTTCCTTTTCCTCTCTGGTTTCTTGCGAGTGAGTGCTACAGAAGGCGTCCTCCATCAATATTTATCTGGCTCTGGGGCCGCAGGATGGAGCCCAGGGGGAAAGGGGAGCCAGTCAGTAGACAGTGGGGACCTTGTCCTAGAAGACAGAGTAAATCAGCCACTGATACGGTGTCCCTTCACAGAACGCGGAGGCTGTGCGGTAGAGCCGGGGCAATGCATCAATATATTATCGATATTGTGATAAGAGATTAGATATCGTCTGGGTGGGTTTTTTTTCCCCCCAACGTAATATTGCAATATAAGCTAAATGTTTTATTATACCAGAAGGTTGTGTTTTTGCTCGGTGAAAAAGAATGCTTTTTGGATGGTTTTCAACGTAGTGGCGAAGAACTGCTTTCAAATAAGTGCTTTCGAGTTATTAAGTGAAGTTATTAGGTGAAAATTCAGCTCGGTCAATACTTGGTCAATATAATGTGCTGTGTGGGTGACTCTGTGAGGCCTGGCTTCTCATTACGTACATGCTGGAACGTTCTTCATCAAGGGAGGTCGTCTAATCGGTGACCCCTCGGTGCTCTCCAGATCTTCGACTCCCTTTAATAAACAATAATTACCCTGCCATGGTCTCGGATCTGTTGGTTGGTTATATTTAGAGAATGATGGGAATCTGAAGTCTGGTCAGTATCCCTATATCTCTTTTGCCATATATATGGTGTGTGTGCTGCCACTAGTCGATGAGAGTAATTATGCAATATCACACGAGAAGGAGTCATGTTGTACTGATTATTAGCACGGCTGTGATTCCGATACCGTGCACAACTGGACCGGGACTCGACTGTTGCCAAGCAACACATAAACATTTTCCCGGCACACTAGCTTGCTAGGCTACTTTGTGTAGGTCTACAGTGCGTTCCTGCAGGCCAGCTACTTTGTGTAGGTCTACAGTGCGTTCCTGCAGGCCAGCTACTTTGTGTAGGTCTACAGTGCGTTCCTGCAGGCCAGCTACTTTGTGTAGGTCTACAGTGCGTTCCTGCAGGCCAGCTACTTTGCATCATATCATGTTTGTGTCATGTCATCATTTTAACATTAAAAGTCCCAGTGCTGTTGTACTCTATATCAGCATGGAATGCCTTGTCCAATCAAATCACTTGGTTGGAACTAATTGTTGTTTACAAATTAATACTACAATTATGGATAAAGAAAATAAATGTCTTCATTTGTTCTTGCATATTCAGTTTGCTAAATCAAATTGAATGATTGAAAATAGGCTTGCTGTTTATAAGCTTACTATTATGACCATACTTACTATTTGTTATAACAAGTATTAGTTGTTGCTTTTTGTGTAATGCGGCAGTTGGCTGGGAGTGTTGTGTATATAAATGTGTAAAATATCTCTTTGTAAACTTTGGGGTGCTTTGCGAAGTAGTCGCAAGGGAGGTATTGCTTAAAAGTTGTGTTAAGAGTTGTGAATTAAAACTCCTGTGGTTAGTTAATTAGGTGTCTGGCTAGCGTCCGAGAGCTGTTGCCACCATTCCCGCAGCCGTCCTCCAAACTCTGCCAGGCAAACGGAAGCAGCCTCGCAACTCTTGTTAATGGCCTCTTCACTATGAGGACTTGGTTATTAATCGCATCACAGCAGAGCTCCCCCACCCTCTCATCTCTCTCGTATGCGTGGGAACTCTTTTATGTGGTTATGGATGCATGGAATACACCTCCCCGCCGAATGACACAATGGTATTAATAGAGGGAGATGGGATTTCAGCGGGTCCGGCCGCTTACTGTAACAGGAGCTTAGAATGGTTGCGGCGTGGGTCAGTGTTGTGACAGCGGGATCCATTCACTTTAAAGGTTCCTCACAGCGCCGTCTCGCCGATGCTACAGGATCCCTTCTGTTCCCGGTTTTTTAGATTAACACACAAGGCCTCTAAAATTACAATTTACCCAAGTTATTTGCTCCCTGTAATTGACCAATCTTGGTTTCCAAAAACCCATTTAATAAGCGTTGGAAACTTGAGCCTTTTATGTCTAAATGTTTCACAGGGGAAAAGTGAAATCATTACAAAAATGGCGTCGTTACACTTGCATTCTTTCTCCAATTTCGTAGCATTTGCATACACAATGAGCTTTTAGATAGCTGCTCAGCGGCTGGGATTGGGTGAGATAACTCTGATGGCTCTGCGTTGACATTCAATTCATTTCAGCTCGGAGGAACGCTCTAGGCCAAAGTACCTTTCTAAAAATTAAACTATGCACATTGGTACAGAGATTTATTTTAATATCACAAGCATGTCTCCAAGGCGTCACAGTTTTATTTAATGCTCGCGGCTGGAAAATGAAATGGCTCGTTGTTTGTTATTAACCGCTTTACTTGGCTGGAAGAAGGACGAAGACGGCGGCAGAATTGGAAATTTCTAGCTTAAGTTGCATAAACGTTTGCTGTTTTGCTACCAGCGTCGTTGAGGGTTTATTGACTGTATCAAAAGGCTCGGAGCTTTGCTCGACGCCGCGACATGCTCTTGACAAACCACCTACGATGAATTGTGTTATCCTGTGAAGCCTTTTCCTGCTTTTTTTTATTTCAAGTAAATCTAGAAATGATTGCGTCTAGTATAGGTCATGAGGTGGTCTCAAACTAAACAAGAGTGCCAACACTGAAGCTTGATATTTGGTGAATTTCCCAAAACAAACAGAATGATGACCGACAAGATGTGGCAACATGTCCACAGTTAGGCATGGCTGGTACAGTGGATACATGCACTGCATGTTTGTCTGTTTGTTTGTTTTGAGTCTCTTACTTCATTACTTTGTGGTAAAACTGTGTAAGAATAGCACACGTAGGCTTTGCAGCACATTTTCTCATATTTTCTCATAGTTCTTGCAAATAGAACAAGTCAGATTAATAAAAAATGGAGAGGGATATAAACGCAAAACTGCAGTTATATTGTATAGATATAGAGTATAGAGTCGATGCAGAATGTGTGTTGAGCAGTTGTTGATGAGACTTAATGACTGCGCTCCAATAAAGACTCTCTATTTCTCCTTTATTATTCCTCCCCTGGCAGAGTGGAGAAGATGGTAGCCTCTTACAACGTTACCCCAGAAGTAGCACCTGACTGTGCAGAATATTGTGCAATCTCCCTCCCGTTCATTCCCCTTCCCCTCTCTCTCTCTCTCTCTCTCTCTCTCTCTCTCTCTCTCTCTCTCTCTCTCTCTCTCTCTCTCTCTCTCCCTCTCTCCCTTTTGCTCTACCTTTACCTGTGCACTTTGCAATGTCCTCCAGCTCTAAAAAAATATATAAAAAAGCTGTATTCATTTTTCCTTCCCTCTTTTGTCTCATCAGCACATGGCAGACAGCCGCGGTGCCACCGCCGCTGTCACTTGTCACCTGTGGCACCAAAGCGCTTGTCACTTAATTCAGCGCGCTAGCAGCTAATACCCGCGCCGCCTGCCACTCGGGGGCCCGGTGGAGATAATAAGCCGGGGCCACGCCGGGCGCTGCTATATCGGCACGCCGGGTTAAAAACACTCCACCGGCGAGCGTCTGTCGCCCGGGTAACACGGTGTGTGAGAGAACCCGCGGTGGCGCCAATCAGTTTCGTTCACACATACGCGCGCGTGTATAAATGTATGTATAGTATAGAATATAGAAAAATATATAAAATAGATATATAGTACATGTAGACTGGATCTCTTCCATCACTGACTTTGTCCACACGGAGAGATATAGAAGAAGGTTATCGTCCATTTTTATGATATATATATAGATGTGTGTTGCAGGTGTCCGAAGGGCACAGCTTGACTCAATTGTTTGTGTTTTGGTAATGGCTCCGGTTTGAAGGGGTGACGTGAGGGCATATACTCGAGGAGGGATAAGTCACAGCAAAACAATTCCTCTGGTTTCTTATCGTTTCCCCCCCCTCCCTCCTCTCTCGTTTTCTCGTCCAGCTGTCTCAACAAACGACACGAAAATATAAATGAGAGCCAACTACCTCTTACTATCTACCGCGATTCGACTTGGTCTGTGTTACCTAACTGCGGTGCTGGTTTGCGTTTATTTCTGGGTCAACATGACGTGATGTTTTGTAAACCACCGAGTGCTTCGTGCTTGGTGTTGTTGTACCTCCAGAAAGGAGAAAATGCAGGGCGGCTCCATGTCCATGCAGGGCGGCTCCATGTCCATGCAGGGCGGCTCCATGTCCATGCAGGGCGGCTCCATGTCCATGCAGGGCGGCTCCATGTCCATGCAGGGCGGCTCCATGTCCATGCAGGGCGGCTCCATGTCCATGCAGGGCGGCTCCATGTCCATGCAGGGCGGCTCCATGTCCATGCAGGGCGGCTCCATGTCCATGCAGGTTGTGTATCCTGACGAGCGGTCTAAGGACCGCGCCGGTCTGGGTGATTAAAACATCTGTAACCCCGTCTCTCCTGGCGGCCTGGACGCTCCTGAAGAGCGTCCGCGCGCTCTCGCCATGAATGAAAATAATAGCAACAGCACTTTCGTCTTTAGGAATCGATGAACGTTTGTGAATGTCCGTGGACCAAAAAACTAACAAACGGTGAATTGCCATCCAAGTACTTTTACACAACAATATCCCGAAGACCGCCAAAGTGCTGCTGCTGTTGTTCGCGCTCGTGGTGAGGCGCTGTGCGCTAAATGCTCTTCTTGCGGAATCGGCACAACAAAGGGATTTTGACAAATTATATTGGCAAACGGATGTTTTAGTGAAGCTAGGAGAGACGAGTTACGACTGTTGATACTCGGCTATACCCTAAACAGTCAGCTCCGCAACCGAAAGCCGCGGCGGAGCCTCTCACATATTTCGGCGGATGTCTGTTCCTGTCACCGGCTCATTAGCATTCAGACGGGTGTCGCAAGAGCGAGGAAGAGAGAGAGACACACATCACTCCTGTCGCCACAATAAAACAAGAGTGTTTTCATCAGGCGCGCAGACGGGTGCCCTGGGCGAGAACATCACCGCCACACCGCGTGATCATAACCCCATTATACGCCGTGGGTGCCACGGTTTCTTTCTCGTTCTCTCTCTCTCTCTCTCTCTCTCTCTCTCTCTCTCGAAGGGTACAGCATGCATGATTAAGACGGCCACACCGGTGAACTGATAGAAGAAAGCAGGGTTCATTAATGCTGCAACTCCAGGAGAAGGGGGGAGGAGGAGGAGGTATATACGCCAGTACGGGGAAGATAACCGTATATGCGAGTAAAAATACACATTTGACTGAAGGAACAACAACACGGAAACAAAACAAATCAAAACACGTGTTTATTTACCAAAGCCCCCCCCCCCCTTCGCCGCCTCGGAGGGCTTTAGCGGCTTTTTCTGTAATGATTTCACCGCCTCGTGTTGTCAATGAGATTTCTTCTTTCTTCTCTTCCATTGATCGCCCCTTGCCGCAGCAGCTCCACCACCACCTCCACCTCCCTGATGTTCATAGTCTTATACCTGGTGGTCGACACGGTGGCTCGGTGGCTCAACCCACTGCCGCCTTACCGCGTAGGCAAATAGGCGATACGCCTCGTAGAGACCCGGGTTCGATTCCCACCTGCGGGGCCTGCGCTGCCTGGGTCTCTCTCCACTCTCCTGTCCATGAAGGCATACAAACAAAACAGAAACAGTTAAACATATTGACGTCCTTGAGCAATGAAAGACCCCCGCGGTGTGTGCGCGGTGCACACGACCTTCCGATTCCACTATCGACGCGGTCTCCGGCGCTACGGCTGTGGGATCAGAGTCTTTGTAGTAGGAGTCGGTCCTGATGCAGGATATCGGCTATATTCAATGTATTAATCCTAGCCTATGTGTATCGGTGAGACTCGGCGATGTGGGAAGCGAACTGTGGCTCAATTGGCATTACACTGTATTTTTTTTACATTTTTTATTCAAAACATCTGTCGAAAGTAGTTCGGTCTCAGTGAAAGAGAAACGTGTCTCTGTGTATTTTAAACACAACACTATGCAACACCCGCCCCCCCCCTCCCCCCTTAGCTCTGTTATGAGTAAACAGGGGATTTCTGTTGTGTTCCTTTTGCATGCGATTGTGTGTCTTAGCGTCTGTGTTTATGTTTGTGTGATTCATGCATCCTTGGCTGAGACAGAGTTTTAGACAGAGGAAATATTTAGCCGGTATTTATGTTTTTATGATACATTAGCGGATGAGGCAAAAACACGTTGTGCCCTACTACGAATGTCTGGGAATAAGAATGCGAGAGAATTGTTTTTGAACATGGGTAAAGTTTGGCGTGAAAAAGTTTGCCTGATGTTGTTTTATATAGCAAAATATATTTGAAACTATAAGGCAATTCCACCGTTCATGCCTCACAAGCATTCTTTCACTTTCACTTTTACTCTTGACTCTTTTTTTTGTTGTTAGACTCTCCTACTTTCTTTTCCTCGGGTCTCTTTTCCAACGTGGATAATTGACAACAACAACAGCCCCATGAAGCCCGAACCCAGGCCCATTACAGCTTCAAAGCCTCGCCTGCATCCAAAGGAGCTCAGCCTTAAAGCTCCAGTGCTGCATCTGGTCCGCTTGACTTGCTTTCAAACACTTTGGTCGATTGTTCTAGTCTAGTCATCGGGAAAAGCTAAAGAAGGCTGTGTGTGCGTGTGCGAATGTTTGCATGTGCGCGCGCCCCCGCCTGCCCGCGTGTGTGTGTGTGCATGTTTGGGTGCGTTCCCCAGTGTAAATGAGTTTCAGCCAGACTTAGTGGAGGGTTTAGCTCTAGGCAGGGCTGAGCCCATGGCACAGCCAGCACAGGTTGGCTTTCAAAGGGGCTTACCAGGGGAATTAGGGGGGGCCTTTGGAGTTTGAGCGCAGCCTAATTCCTGGTGACCTTTCCCTGGCTCTGGTTTGACTTTTTGCGGTGATCAGCAAGTGCTCTAACAAGCTTTTCCGTCTGTGTGGCTGGGGATTACTCTAGAACAGCCGTGCCCTCCCCTGCACTCGCAAAGGAACCATCTGTGGTGGGGAGAGAACGTGTGTGTGTGTGTGTGTGTGTGTGTGTGTGTGTGTGTGTGTGTGACAGAGAGAGAGAGAGAGAGTGAGAGAGAGAGAGAGATTGGTCAAAGGCTTTGGTAAAAGAAAGTGAAGAGAAGGAGAGGAAAGAAGGAGCATTGTCGGGGCTGTCTCTGTGTTGGTGAGGATTCTGCGCCTGTCACAGCCTCCCTTTGTGACAAATTGCGATGTTTTGTTCTGCCGGTTTTAACTGCCAGGCGTCGGCAATGCTTTCAAGCTATTATCCCAACGTTCATGGCCAATTTCAATTATTTTTGGAAAGAGGGAGTTGCTTCAGCCCTTCTTTTAAGTTCTCTGGGAAGATCTTTTGATATTCCCTTCGCTTTTCCTCCAGGATTATCAATACTTGACGATAGTGGCTTAGCTCTCCGAGGTGAGTTGCTTTTATCAGCTGTGATTCCTCTTTCCTGGGCCCTGATGGGAATACACAGCTTGAGTCACGGGGAGCCTCCAGGTGCAGAATTATATATTTTTATTAGTTGTGTTATTTATGCTATACATCATTCCCGGGATAAAACTCCCAGTTGGAAAAACACGCGACCCTTTTCCTCCTCTCTCCCGTTCGGTATTTGTGTTGTATTGCATGTAATGAGTGTTTCATGCAACACCTGAATACCAACGACAGCAACTAAACATCCATGTTAATTACCCCACGACTTAACTTTTCCTCAGTTCGCATTTGAACACCGACACTCAATAAGCTAATGAGATCTCCGCTGTATGTCACCCTATTCTATCCATTATCTCCCGAGAGACGATGTTAACTCGGAAAAAAAACCCTGCTGTGTTAACAATTGCGGTGATTGCATTTAATCACAGTGCTTCAGAATTAATTGCCGGCATAGTAAATGTCACAACGGTTGTAATCAAAAGCCAGCCTGGATAGCAACGCTCGTTGTTTTTCTTCTGGGAGGTATCGGTTCATCTGTGATAACCAAGTTGGAAGAGTATTTTTACTTTATACCACGTGAGGCAATGAAAATAAGCTTGAAAGGAAGACAATTGTTCAAACCCAGGACTCTTGACTCGACTGTTTAACCCGCACATGCTGCAGAAGCGCTCGGCTGAGAAATGGTAGCACGGTTTTTTTGAAAATGAATAAAGTTAGAAAGGAAAGTTAGGACTGGTCACCTGTCAGAGGGCAAAGGTCAGGTAACAGTAAGAGTTACCTTTCATTGGTCCTCGGTTTAGCGCCACAACGGTACGTGTGTGTGTGTGTGTGTGTGTGTGTGTGTGTGTGTGTGTGTGTGTGTGTGTGTGTGTGTGTGTGTGTGTGCGTGTGTGTTAGGGCATTCACGACTGAACTCAACAACCACTCCCAAACAGTAGTCGAGTTGTCGATTAATCGCGGGAGATGTATTGTATTTTCACCCAGGTGCAAACGTGTACTCATCCACCAAATCACAAACGATTACAACAACATTGTGATCAAAAATCGGTTCGTAGTCATTTGTCCGACATCTTACATCTTACAAATATGCCCACCGGGAACATCCTGACATCAAAACTGAAAGTACATTTTTGGTATTTCTTGCATCCCGAATAACAATGATCAATTGTCATCAAAAAGGTCTCAAATGCAACCAGTACAGGGTTAACTAGGCGGGACCAACCTGGGGGTGAGGTGAAATAGCAGACTCCTCGATTGGCTCCGAGAGGCTGTTTACGAATGAGCCACGATCTGATTGGACTAAACCCCTAGCAAGCTTGTCTGAGCTTGGAGATGTTCCCTTTAAGAGCGGCGTGTCACGCAGCAGACACACAAGGCCATGCGACATCATCATGCA
>OMNR01091304.1:0-10484 GCA_900303205.1 Mora moro
AAACTAATCATATTACAAGAAATATAAATGAATCCGAAAATACTTTTTTTACTTTCTGTGTTTTCATCCATCAAAATGTCATGCAGTGAAGCTGACAGTGATGGCTGTATAAACAGCGTTGTAAACACTGGAGTCAGTGACTTCAGCTCGTCCTTATCACCGCCGAGACCTCTGTGACAACAGCAAAAAAATAAGGGGATGAGTGGACATACTTTCACTTCCTTCTTGGAAAAACTAAATTAGCTTACATCTATAAATAGTGACTGAGGTCCCTTCAGAGCTCATTGAATTCACTTATTTTATATTTATTTATGTTTTTGTTTTGTTTCATCTCTGAAGTCACCATGAATGAGCATTAATTGTGACAAATATAATCAAAATACGGTAAACGTTTTTATAATTTCCAACATTTTCCCCCTTCCGATACTAAAACACTGTTTTCCCTCCTGACGGACTCAGGTGTTTATAAGAAAAAGACGCATGTCTGGTTTCCCGCAGACAGGATTGTGTTATGTAATCCACAAGGGATAAATAGAAGTTACAGTAAGAAAGATTAGCAGAGCATTATTTACAAAGAAGTAAGAAGGATCTAATGGCATAAGACTTTGTTATTTGTTTAGCAGGGAGTAATGTGTTTTAGTAACGACGTCATGTTTAAGATCAAAATCTGGGGAAGATTTTGCCAAAACAACATTTTTGTCGATTTTTTTGGATTGGTTCACATGTATTGGATTCATTCTTTATTTTAGCTACAAAATAATATCAGATTGAGGTTATATTACTAATAGCTTGCAAATTGTGCGTACTTAAAACTGACAGCATAATATACCTTTCTAACCTTTCTGAGTTGGCCTGTATATTGTACTCCACAGTATACCGTAGGCAGCTTATAGCAACATATCATTTGAAATAAAACAGACAAATCCATTGACAAGAGAGAAGCAAAATATACAATAATTTTAGATTCCAAATGATTTCAAATAGTTTTAAATAGTTTTTAATTCATTGCACTTTATTTGTTATCTCATTATTATTGATTTGTCCTTGTTTCACCCTGTTTTTTGTCTATGTAAAACACCTTGAGATATGAATTACACTATATGAAAGAAAGGCTATTATTATTATTATTATTATTATCATTAAATACTCTTAGATCAACCCCACTTCTATATGGCAATATCCAAAATATACTTTGATCCTTCATCTATTAAACGATGGCTTTATAATCATGTGATTTGTGTGACCCAGACTTGACCCAGTAAAACCTGACCGGTTTCTCTACCTGCACAACCAATCTGCTCAGGTCAACACATTGAGAGCACACTGGCATTGGGACCACCAGAATCATTTTTTATTGTTCTGATAACAGTACAATAGAACCCCCCCCCCTCCTCCTACGTATGACCTATATAGAGATTATAGAACAAGCAATCAAACCTCCACTGTGTATGATTACATGAAGGCAACAGTAAAAAAAAGAAAAAAAACTTTCCTATATTTTTTTTTAGGTTGCTATTGTCTACCACTAGACCGATGCACCGTATATAATGTGATTAAGGGTTTATTGACTGGAGACAAAAGCCGCTTATCATGATGTTGTTGTCCAAAATAAACTGGTGCTGGTGATTCCTCTACAACAAAAAAGCTGCCGCCCCCATTTTTCCCAGACGAATAAACCAAACAGGCTGCATGGAACAGAGGACATAACCAGGGGGGAAAAAGGTCTCTTTCTATCAGTGACTGTGAAGGTAATGGCGGGCGTCCGACTCACATTGCTTCCTCTTGTGATGATTCTCTGTTTTACTCTCTCCGCAAGTGTAGCACCGTTCCAGACTGCTTTGGTCCTGGACATGGCGGAGATCCTGCTGGAGAACTACTGCTTCCCGGAGAACTTGGTTGGGATGCAGGAGGCTATCCAACAGGCCATCCACAGTGGAGAAATCCTTCAGATCCAAGACAGGAAGACCCTGGCGACCGTCTTGACTGCGGGGGTCCAGGGTGCCCTGAACGACCCCAGGTTGGCGGTGACCTATGAGCCGAACTACGTCCCGGTGTTGCCGCCATTGCTGCCTTCCCTCCCCACTGAGCAGCTCGTCCGGCTGGTGAGGAACTCGGTCAAGCTGGATATCCTGGAGAACAACGTGGGCTACCTGCGGATGGACCGGATTATCGGGGCAGGGTTGGTGGCAAAGCTTGGTCCCCTGCTGAGGGATAACATCTGGAACAAGGTGGCCCACACGTCCTCCATGATCTTTGACCTCCGCTACAGCACCGCCGGGGAACTCTCCGGTGTTCCATTCATTGTGTCCTACTTCTCGGACCCGGGGCCACTGGTTCACATCGACACTGTGTATGACCGGCCCTCGAACAGCACAGAGGAGCTGTGGACCACATCTTCCATCATGGCGGAGAGGTACGGTAAGAAGAAGGACTTGATCATTTTGACGAGCAAGCGTACGATGGGAGCCGCAGAGGCGGTGGCCTATATACTCAAGCATCTGAAGAGGGCTATTGTGGTGGGAGAAAGGTCTGCCGGTGGTTCGGTGAAGGTCCAGAAGATCAAAATTGCAGACTCTGGATTTTACATAACGGTACCTGTGGCGAGGTCTGTCAGCCCAATCACAGGCCAGAGCTGGGAGGTGAGTGGTGTTGCGCCATCCGTTAACATCATCGCAAAGGAAGCGGTCATAAACGCCAAGTCACTATTGGCGGTAAGGAGTGCCATTCCCAAGGCTGTTCAGAGCATCTCTGATATAATTGAGAGGTACTATGCGTTTACGGATCGTGTCCCAGCTCTCCTTTACCATCTGCAGGCAACAGACTTCTTCTCTGTCATATCTGAGGAGGATCTTGCCACCAAACTTAACCAAGAGAGCCAGGCCATTTCCGAAGACCCTCGACTAATTATTCGACTCAAAGACGACCAGTTTACTTTTACAGACAACAAGGACTCTGAGGACGAAAAGGTTCCCGATGATTCAGCGTTCTTGGGGACACTGGCTGAGGCATTGTTCAAAGTGGAAACCCTAGCAGATAATACTGGTTATCTCCGCTTTGATACGTTTTTTGACTCCTCTTTGGTGCCTGAATTAGTGGAACATATGGAGAAAAGGGTATGGGAACCTCTCAAAGACACCGAAAATCTGATCATTGATTTGCGCTACAACACCGGTGGTTCTTCTGCCTCATTGTCCTATTTACTGTCCTACCTCCATGATGGGTTACAGAAACACCACTTTTTCACAATATTCAACCGGATTCAAAACACAACGATTGAATATGACACTCTGCCTGGGATTACAGGGCCAAGCTATGGTTTCAAGCGAGGGGTTTACGTGTTGACCAGCTATTACACAGCAAGTGTCGGGGAAGAGTTCGCTTACCTCATGCAGTCTTTACATCGCGGCACAGTCATCGGAGAAATCACATCAGGAACCCTCATGCACTCAAAAACATTCCAAGTAGAAGACACTGGAATAGCGATCACTGTTCCCTTCATTAACTTCATAGACAACAACGGGGAGTTCTGGTTGGGAGGGGGCGTGGTCCCAGATGTGATCGTGCTGGCCGAAGATGCAGTGGATCATGTCCACAAGATCATTGAATTCCACAGAGGACTAGAGCAGCTCATCCAACAAATGGGAAAACTGTTGGAAATGCACTACGCCATCCACGAGGTCGCCTTAAAGGTCAGCGAGGTGCTTCTTGCCAAATGGGCCGAAGGACTGTACCGCTCCGTGGTCGATCTAGAGTCCCTGGCGTCTCAGCTGACATCAGACCTCCAGGAGACCTCGGGCGACCACCGAATCCACATCCTCTACTGCGACGTGGAGCCAGAGTCCATGCGTGAGGTGCCCAAGATCCCCATGGCGGAAGAGGTGGGGTACATCATCAATGCTCTTTTTAAGATAGAAGTCATGCCAGGCAACATCGGTTACTTGCGGTTCGACATGATGATCGACATGGAGGTTGTGAAGGCCATCGGACCACAGCTGATCAAATCGGTGTGGAACAAGATCGTCAATACTGACGTGCTGATCGTGGACATGAGGTATAACACAGGTGGGTACTCCACAGCCATACCCCTCCTCTGCACCTACTTCTTCGACGCTGAACCCCTGCGGCACCTGTACACCATCTTTGACCGCTCCACAACCACCATGACGGAGGTCACAACCTTGCCTCACATTTTGGGTCAAAGGTATGGCTCGCACAACGACATCTACATCCTCACAAGTCACATGACGGGGTCGGCGGCCGAGACCTTCACACGCACCATGAAGGATCTGAAGCGGGCCACTGTGATCGGCGAGCCGACGGTGGGCGGGTCTCTGTCCAGTGGAACCTATCAGATCACAGGTAGTGTGCTGTACGCTTCCATCCCTAACCAGGTGGTGTTGAGCGCGGTGACCGGAAAGATGTGGACCCTGTCAGGAGTGGAGCCTAACGTGATCACCCAGGCAGCGGACGCTCTGAATGTGGCTCAGAGAATCATCGCGGCGAGACAGATGAAGAGAGAGAAAGTGAAATAGATTCTGGCATAGTCCTTGTTCATTTGGAGTTATGAAAACGACTTACCTACAACTTACTCTCTCTTACCTGATTATAATTGGGTTTTTCCCCAACAATGTAGCTGAACAAATGAGAACAGACAGTCAAATTTGAGATTTCCAGATAAATCAATAATAACGTAATACACTGAAAAACAACTATCGCCTAATGATCCTTAGTAGTATTATTAATGGTGCATGCAACAAAGTAGTAAAAATGAATAAACAGTAATAAGGCTTTAACAATACAATTTGTGTGGAACGATTTAGATTTGTCGATAATATTGTGCAATTACATTACATTGTTGTGTAATTTTAATGTACTCACAATGCATAACATGGGACAGGACATTTATATGTCATGTATTGTAGAATGTCTTGTTATTAGTATTATGGGATTACTTTATGAGCTGCCTTTCATAATTGTGCATGTTCCTTTATGTCTTGCTTATTATTATCATGATTAATTATTTCGAAACTAACATGTATCATTTGCCAGACCTGCAATTTACATTTATTTTGCGATATAGGTGCGTACGTGTGTATGGGTAAATCTATTATTTGCTATGCTATTTAAGTATATAACATTTGCTTATCTATGAATAATTAGGTTACTGTACATTATAATAATTTTGATGCTTTATATATTCAATCTATCCTTGAATTTGAACTCTGTTGTAATCATGTCTTTCTTTACCGAAATGTGATGTAGTTTCTAAAAATCGCCAGTAGAGGATGCCACTCACACATACGTCTACTATAGCCTGAGCGCTCACATTTTTACCCCAAAAGAGTAACTATGCCAGTTAGCATTAAAAGAGGATACAACAATAACCTGTTTGTCTTTTGTTTTAGAAAAAAATCTATTTGATTTACGAGTGTGGTGCATACATCTATTCATTTGCTCGTGATACCAAAGGCAACATAAGTCTAATATCAATGTGATAAATCGCATTAATAAACTTTAAAAAACATTTACCAACTTACAATTAAAAACTGTAAATCCAAAAGTTCAACCCAAGCTCCAGTGACAGATACAGCAGTGTGCGATTGTTTTGTTTTAGAATAAAGCTGAGTCATACCACAAGACTTAACATACCGTTAAGACTGATCTGTAGAGGGAGGAAATAGGGGTGAACTTCTACCCAGTATTGGAAAGTAACCGTTTGTTTACATACCAATCTAGTTATTTAATCAGTTAGTCGCTTATTAGGTTAGTCAGATAGTTAATTAGTTAATCAGTTAGTTAGTAATTCGTTTGTTGGTGACACAAGCATACAGTTGAAAATATATGACTGATACAGAACAAAATATAATTCTTAATCTCTTACATAAAGTTATACAACAATTCCAAAAAGATTTTGAAAAAATAAGTTCACAAGCCTAGTTAAACTTTCACAAGCCATGATCCCTGACAGATATTTCAGTGTCAGTTTACTGTGTAAATGACAGGGAACAGGTGAACAGGTGACTTTAAATAAAGAATCAGAATCCCCTGCCCAAGACTGGTACCTTGGGCAGCACACCGTTGCCCTTACTTGGCTGGCTTGTTATTGTCTTACAAAAGTACTCAGGATAATACGATTAAGGGTTTATTGAGTGTGGAGGGGTAATCCTCTTAACTGAGTGTTAACAGAAACCTTTCAGCCCAAACAGTGTCATTTTAGCGAGAACCTCTTGTGGGAAGGAGGTTCAGTGGACAAACGTCCTCACCCTGTTGCTCGGCTCTGTCTAACACAACCAGAACGATGGCAAAGGCTCTTTTCTTGGTAGGATCTCTGCTCGTTTTCAGCAATGTCTTCGTCGCCTACGCTGCATTTCCTCCCAGCCTTATTGTAGATATGGCTAAGATCCTCCTGGACAACTACTGCTCTCCAGAGAAGCTGGTGGGCATGCAAGAAGCCATTGATGCGGCCAGCAGCAACACCGAAATCCTCAGCATCCCCGACCCTGAAACTCTGGCGAAAGTGCTCACCGCAGGGGTTCAGAGCACCATCAACGACCCACGCCTTAAGGTCACCCATGAGCCCGACTACGTACCCATCGTTGCCCCACAGATGCCTCCGCTGCCCCCCGAGCAGCTCATCGCTCTCCTCCAGAGCGCCATCAAACTCGACATCCTGGACGGCAACATTGGCTACCTCCGGATCGATCATATCCACGGGGAGGAGGTGGCCGAGAAGATCGGCCCTTTACTCCTGGACCTGGTCTGGAATAAAATCCTGCCCACCTCCGCACTGATCTTTGACATGCGCCACACCAGCAGTGGAGATATATCGGGGATCCCCTACATCGTGTCTTACTTCACTGACGCTGAGCCCCTGATTCACATTGACAGTGTGTACGACCGTCCCTCCGACACCACCAAGGAGCTGTGGTCCATGTCCACTCTGCTGGGGGACAGGTATGGCACCACCAAGCCCCTCGTCATCCTCACCAGTAGGAACACCAATGGGATCGCTGAAGACGTTGTCTACTGCCTACAACACCTCAAGAGGGCCACCGTTGTTGGGGAGAAGACTGCCGGTGGCTCGGTCAAAATCGACAAGATCAAGGTGACCGACACAGACTTCTACATCACCGTGCCGACCGCAAAGTCCATCAACCCCGTTACAGGCGCCACCTGGGAGGTCAAAGGCGTGACCCCCGACGTCGAGGTGAGCGCAGAAGACGCCCTGGCAACCGCTATCAAGATCCTCAACCTCAGGGCCCAGGTGCCCGCCATCGTCGAGGGCGCTGCCACCTTGATCATGGAGAAGTACGCCTTCGAGGCCGCCGGAGCAGAGGTGGCTGAGAAGCTGAACGGGCTGCTGGCGAGCGGGGAGTACAACGCGGTCAACTCCAAGGTCGAGCTGGAGACCAAGCTCTCGGCAGATCTGAAGACCCTGTCTGGAGACAAGGGCCTGAAGACCACGAGCAACACCCCCGCCCTGCCACCCATGGTGAGAAAAGAAGTCTAATATTGTTGATCGTTGTTTCGATCTAATGAGTTGTAATTTGATCGTAAGAAATAGGAAAGATTGTGTTTATTGCGCTTATTCTTTTTTTGGTCATGTTTGTGTGTCAAGGGAAAAAAGTAGACAATAGAACATAATATAAACAATATCAATAACAATAGAACAATAGAATTCAACGGTATACTGTTTTATTGGATAAAAAGAATGTATAGAATGTAGAATGTATTGAAAGTGTATTTTCCATTGGAAAATAAGTCCCCTACTGCTCATTGGCATGTTTTAATTATTATTAATTATTATGATCTGAAATGTGTTTAATTATCCTCAGAACTATACCCCTGAGATTTTCATCGAGCTGATCAAGGTGTCTTTCCAAACTGACGTATTCGAGAACAACATTGGTTATCTGCGCTTCGACATGTTTGGAGACTTCGAGGAGGTTAAGGCCATCGCCCAGATCATCGTGGAGCACGTCTGGAACAAAGTTGTCAACACCAACGCTATGATCATTGACCTCAGGTAAGTAAGATAAGCCTGCTCACAGCCGAAGCCAATTACAGCCGTCGAACGTTCCCGTGAATTAGGAATCCACTTACAATGAAAGAGATTGACTTGTGTTCAGCGGCATGTTTCATCTCATTGGTCGCACAGTGTTTTTGAGTCAGATACCTTTGAGACATCAATCAAGATTTCACACCAAATCTCCAGATCTGATTTTCATCTCCATGTCTCAACCTCAACAATAATCCTCCTAAATCCCCTTCATCTTTCCCTCCTGTCTGTTAAATAATGGACCCTGACCAACACATACACTATGATTGTGATTACAGGAACAATGTTGGTGGCCCCACTACGGCCATATCTGGCTTCTGTTCTTACTTCTTCGACGCGGACAAGAAGATCCTGCTGGACAAGCTGTATGACAGACCTTCTGGAACCACCACGGAGCTCTGGACACTTCCCGAGCTTACTGGTAAAAAGAAGAAATAATAATATATTGATCATAGATTTTCAGCGTTCATGATATATACATGTATTATGGCATGTTTTGTCATGTGTTCAAAAAAAGTTTATACAAACTCTCAAAATGGCTACCTCCACACAGTACATTGAATAGGTTCTAAGAAATAAGGGATAGGCATATCCCTTCCTGTGATAATGTGATCTGTATTTATTCAAAAGTACAATAAATATCATGGCTAGATTGCATTTAGGGGAGTTTAGATTATTCTGTCTTTCGCATATAACCGCAAGTGACATCGGTATTGAGTGACTCGCGCTTTGAGCATTCAAATATTTTATTTGTTTCTTCCTTATTTCCTTCCCTTCACCCTAAATGTAATATTTCCTTGATCCCTTCCTTGTGTCCTCTCCTACCCCATCCTTCCTTTCTCTCCTCCCTTCCTTCCTTGCATCCTCCCTCTCCTTCCTCTCTTCCCTTTCATCCTTCCATCTCCGAACGTCCATCCTTGTGCCCTCCTCCTCCTCTTTCATTCCTCTCTCCCTA
This sequence comes from Mora moro, assembly GCA_900303205.1. Lineage (NCBI taxonomy): Eukaryota > Metazoa > Chordata > Actinopteri > Gadiformes > Moridae > Mora > Mora moro. The sequence continues at coordinate 9,015 of OMNR01091304.1, forward strand.
CCCCTCCCCCTCACCCTTCCTCCTTTTTGTTCGTCTCCTCCCTTCCTTCCTTCCTCAGGCACAAGGTACGGCACCAAGAAGAGTCTGATCATCCTGACCAGCAGCGCCACCGCTGGCGCCGCCGAGGAGTTCGTCTACATCATGAGGAGACACGGCCGCGCCATGATCGTCGGCGAGGCCACCGCCGGCTCGTCCCACCCGGCCACGGTCTTCCGCGTGGGAGAGACCGACGTCTTCCTCAGCGTCCCCACCGTCCACTCGGACAACACCACCGGGCCCACATGGGAGGGAGTGGGCATCGCACCCCACATCCCCGTGTCGGCCGAGGCGGCCCTGGCCACGGCCAAGAGCATCTTCAACAAGCACTTTGGAGGCCAGAAGTGAGTCCCCATGCGATGTGAGCGGGCAGAGGGTTTGGGGGTGTTGGGAGTGTTCCAAGGGTTGAAACCCATGGAACAAGCTAATCTATTTAGGAGGTCTGGAGGTCTTTGCAAAAGGTATGTGTAGAAAGAAAAAAATCCAAGTCCAAGTCCAAGTCACAGGGCTCTCCCTCTGCTCTCAACACCTAAACCTTTTCTGTTTTTGCAGCGTTGTTACTGTTTGTATTTGTATCAAAGGATGAAATTTAGATGCGTTATTTCTGTTGCACAGTAGGTCTATGTGTGGCTGACTTTAGTTCACATTCTTTTGGGAACTGGGGGTTGTGATCTATTAAAAAGGCTTGTTAAAAAATCGGATTGCTGCGATTATGTAAACAACTTAGCTTCCAAAAGAACAACATGAACTGTAGACACCAAGACTGCACACACAAGCAAAATACAGATTTGAATAATATAAGTAAATCGTACAGCTCACATGATACTGTTCTACATGGCTTATCACTTCCAGTGGTGGATAACAATAAAATAAAAACAACATAAAAGCTTTATGGTTGTGCTTGTCGTTTTTGTTTTCACCAACAGACCAGACTTTAAAACAAATGATAGGTGGTTTTATATGACTGCTTGCTTTTCATTTTTAGTGATGGATCAGGAGAAACCATGTACTGCAATTGAGGAGGCTCACAACAAACAATTATATTCAATCTAATAAGATGCTGTTATGATTAAATATACAATAGTGTTTTTAAACTATCTGTACAACTATTTTACACACACATACACTCACACACTCACACACTCACACACTCACACTCTCACACACACACACACACACACACACACATACACACACGTACTTCACATACACACACACACGCCCCCACACACACACACACACGCACGCACACACACATGCGCACACGCACACACACACACACGCACACCCACACACATGCACGTACACACAAACACACACCCACGCACACACGCACACACACAGTCGGGTGGGGCTAATGATGATGTACAGCTAGGTCCTGCAGAGGAGCCTCCTCAGCAGTACGCCATGCCGAGAGAAAGCAATGAGTCAGGG
>OMNR01091313.1:0-34337 GCA_900303205.1 Mora moro
GTTCAGACCAGTCAGAGAGAGAGAGAGAGAGAGAGAGAGAGAGAGAGAGAGAGCATTAAGCATGAATTGATTTAGGCTCACTAGATTTAGACTAGGTTTTACTTGCTTTTCTTTACCCTTTTCTGTGTCACAAGCGGTGTTGTATTGTACCACAGCCTGTTCTGTATATTGTGCTTTCACAGTGGGAGGCCTGGTCTTCTGTCCATTCGGGTTATAGGGCATCTTCTGGATCTTCCATTCTGTGTGGTGTGCAGGGTTTACAGAGCCCGCCTCAAACCTCCTGGCTCCAGAGTAGACGGCACTGAACTTCTGCTGGATGTCCAGACCCACTGTCAAAGAAGTCCCATATATATTTGACTAACTAACATGAGAAAGAGAGATGTTGCGGACGATTGGTTTTCATGTGTCGTATATTTTGATGTATGAGTTACTGTCGAATGTGTACAACATACTGACATCAGTTTTAATGTAAGTGACAGTGTGTGTGTGTAACCCTCACGGTAATGACAAGGGTAACCGCGTTGGCAATGATTTCCTGCCGTACCGTACTGAGAGCTTATCAGATTAACGCTGATCTCCTCCCCCTTGGAGGCCCGCACCACTTCCATCTTCTTTGACCAGCTACCAGACTTCAGCAGCACCGAGTCCCTGTCCACACAAAACACGTGCCTGCTCAAACTCCTAGAGGGGTGTTACATCGTGTTCTGTCTCTCAAGAGCGAGAGGAGGCAGAGGGAAAACAGCGGGAGGGAGACACAAAGAGGGTAAAAATAGCAAAGCGTGCGAAACCCTACTTATCCCCCATACGAGGGGAGAAACGGAAACAGAGGGTTTAATCTCACGTGAGTTTATGCAGGAACACCACCCTGTTGTCCGAGTCCCCCATGACCAGGGTGACGTGGTGGTGGTCCGGGGCCGTCTTCCTGGACAGAAGCTGCTCCACGTTCTTCACTTTCACCGTCACCACCATCTCTGCTGTGGCGCAGCTGTACCTCGGCAGCTGAGGAAGTCACGTGTTCCGAGAATTGGTTGAAAGCAACGTCAACATTTTTATTTTGGGTTTGTTTTTGTCATATTTTGGCACAACAACAGTATTCTCCGTCCCAGGTATCCAACAAGGCAGCCATCTGAATTCACCTGCTCCAAGCTAACTTCATACTTGGGGAGGTTCACGACCGATTCTTTGATTTGGTTTCCGAACGGTGGATGTCTGTTGACAATCTGTGAAGACAAAATGAATATATCGTGATCGGCCCTGCTATTGTAGCTGTGGTAGGTGGTCGTAATAACCGAGTTCAAACTGGATGAGTTGTTGGATGAAAGAGCTGCCTATCTATTCAACTGTGAGCGGTTTTTCAATGCTGCTCTTGTTATTCAGTGATTCATCTATAAGGGGGCTGCCCTCTTACAAAAACAAAAGAAAAAGGTCTCTCAAAACAAAAGGTCTCTCCTCTGAATAAGGTTATATTAGGCTTGGACCACCGTGTAAAACACAAGGATTGTGTTTGTCTAAAATGACTGACCAGCTCCAGCTCCCTGGGATGGGTCTGTTCTATTTTGCCGAAGGTGGTTAATCCAGCGTTCACCATGGCGGTGGACAGCGTGAGCCCTGGAGGAACACAGTGTGTGTTTAACCATATGATCCGAAATGTGCAGCCTATCCCCCCCTATATCACCCCTGGTAAACGAGAAACGTTGATATGGCGTCGATGGCGGTGACACGGACATGCACCCGCCTATTTTCTCCAGCTGCTTGGAAACGTAGGGGGAGTCCTCCCACAGTTTGGCCCGGAAACACTTGGCCAGCATCAGGGAGCCAAGCTGAGCAGAGAGGCCCGTCTTGGACCGCTGGATCAGGAACTCGGACAGGCCTGAATGAGGGAACACAGGGTCGATACGGGATGGACACAGAGGACCGTATACTCCTCTGTGTTACACTTGCCGTACGTACATTTGCTGATGCGTGTTCCGTTTCTGAAGATTTTGGCTGTGTCCTGTGTGAGTCCAAACTCTTGTATTGGGATTGAGCCCAGCTGGGCCTGAATCAAACTAGACAAGTATAATAAAAACATAATGAATGCATCTTGGATAGAGTGGCCAAAGTAGTTAGTAAGCCTATGAAACGTTTTTTTTGCAATCAACAGTAATAAGCCCCAAAAGAGACGAGTATGTATTTGTAATTACCAATTCACTTTCATCTCATTGGTTCGGATTTTCCCCTCCATAGGAAACCTAGAGGAAATATAAAAGTGTCATTCAAATAGTTATGTAGCCATTGTAGAAGATGATCTTCTTCACCATCTAGTGTCATTAACTACTCCCTCTAAAATAACTGTTTACCAACAAAAATTGGTTAAAAACCCGGAGAAAAACACCACAGAACTCCAGAACCACATAGATGATAAAAGCTGTGGTTCCGCTACAAAGTCTGTTCCTTGTATGAATTGCTCTGACCTGATGGTGATGCGGTTCCTATCCTTGTTCAGCGTGTTCAGGGTCCTCTTCTCGTTCACCCTCAGCTGGACATCGCTGAACTCTTTGCCCTTTGACAACAGCTCAACCTGCCAGTGGAGAGACACACGCTCCAGCGGGAAGCCTACATGTCCGCGATGCTACACATGGCTTTCAAATCCTTGAAATCCATTCACTGTTCATCGTCGCAAATTATGTCATATCACATCACATCATATCATGTCTTATGTATTTGAATAGTAGTCCTAAATATTGAGTAATAACAACCGCCTCATCTCATATTATTATGTTACGTTACTATCATTACAACGCCTAACTAAACGATGTGCAGGGTCACGTCTTCCCAGGGTGCCTACCAGCTCGGCCAGCGTCTCGTGGCCCGCCACGCTGTTGAACTGCTTCATGGTGTCAAACGCCACGCAGTACCTGGCCATCAACCTGCCTGCCTCTGGAAGCACCACAAACACGATACATAACACCAGCGCTGTACCCCAATGCTGCTGCCGCACCTCAGTGCCTTGCTGAACGGGTTGGTTGTTTTCATTTTCGTCGTTAGTCTTTGTTTGCACATTTTCGGCCATCGCTTGTGGATGCCGTTGTTTCATGCGAGCACCTCGATCACGTATGATTCATGTATGTAGTATCGCATGGGCAATAAAGAGTTCTGATTGAGTCCGATACTAGCATCGCAACAGCCACAACATCTGCCGCTGTTTAGCCACCAAACACACCTGTCGGTTTAATGTTGACGTCCTCGTCCATGCTGATTAGACCCATGGAGGACAGGGAGTTGAGGTTCTTTAGACACAGCTCTACGGCAAGAGGGAAGGCATGTCTGAAATCACCTCACGCCACATTGGACGTGCGCACACTCTGCACAATGTGCTTGCACCTCAACGGAGGAGATGTTGCCCACAAAGGATGTAGGAGTTGTGATCCAACAACAAAGGAGTTCTACATGATATCAGAAATACTGGTTGAACACCATTTCAAAGCAACCGTCCAACAAGGGAGGTATTTAAATTTAAACGACTCAACTCTGAGATAATGTATATCCAACTCACCCTGCAGGTTCCTTTCAATACCACACCGATCCAGGTCGGCTGAGAAACCTGTGAATCGATCGCCTCGAAATGAACATCCAAGGTGGCGTGGCTGATTTAAAACGACACAAAGAGGGTTTAGAGGGTGTTGTGTTGACATGCTGACCGTAGTGCTTGGGGTTCCTGAGGGCTCTGATGTAGAGGAAGGTGGACCGTATCCAGTCCAGGGCCATGCTGACGTCACTGATGGTCTGCAGGACGATCTCTGCATTCAGGTGCTCCACCAGGTGGCCGTGGAGGCTGGAGATATGATGGATGGATATCACTGGTTGTACAGTGGGCCTTACTGTGTGCGTGTGTGTGTGTGTGTGTTTATATGTCTGTTTGTGTGTGTGACAGAGAGGAAAAGAGTATACAGCATCATGATATCAGGTTAGATGTGTGTGTTTTGTCAGTCATACCTGCTTTCAATAATTTCCATCCCGTTCATAAGCTTCATGTACTTGTCTTTGGTGTGAGTCTTGGTCATGATCACTGCAGTCGCTGATGTGTCAAACTAACGGGAAGAAAAACATTGAAAGCAGTCATAAAAACCACAACGTCGATAATGAATTAAACCCAAACCTGCTCCCATGTGTGTGGAAATCAATTCAAGTGCAATCTCTTTAAGTAGCACTTTAAGTACACAGGTTGTTACAACAATCAATCAATTGATTGTTTCTCAGATCCAATTGGGGCCAAGTGACATCGCCACTAATTGGAGGGGAGAAAGAGCATCCCAGGAAGAACATCAGTGTATGTCCTGTGTTTGGCCCTGTCCCTGTGGTTTGATTTGAGAGTTTGGGGTTATAGTTAGGGGGGCGGTATCGCATAGTGGCTTGGGTACTCCCAGATTACCTATATCTGGATTCACTGTTAGGCGCTTTGGATAAAAGTGTCTGCTAAATCAATAATAGTAACAGAATAGAAAAATAGAAACCATTATGCAACAATATAGACTGCCAAGTGTGTTGGCAGTTTGTTTTCTATCTACTACTGCACCAATAGAGAGAGAGAAAAGGTTTAGCTTTTTTCGTTGTATGTATACATACACTATATTATACACAGTAAGGAAGAATCTACCAGCCAAGCAATTGTTTTAATATGTAACCCTGGCTTTTTTTTACCTGCCAAATGGTCAAATCTATCTGCCATTGGTTGGCACCATACATATGCATCGTATGCACAGCTTTAAAGGTCTTGTGATGACCTCTGTCCGATCCCTCTACCTGTGGTCTCCCAGCTCGTCCACACATCTGCAGCATGTCAGCCTCGCTGTACTCCTCACAGGAGCCCGACACGTAGTGCGTGGTGGACTTGACCACCACCAGATGGGCGGGCAGGTTCACTCCCATGGCCAACGTGCTGGTAGTGACTGGGAGAACAGACAGAGAGAGAAACAGCCCAGGGAGAATTGTAGTGTGTAATATACAGGATACGTTTCACACTTTACATCTATTTTGAATACAGGGCACAATATACTAGTATGTGTGTACTAGTGAATCCTTCTCACAGAGAACCGGCAGGTCTCCTCGGGTAAAGACCTCTTCCACCATCTTCCTGTCTGACACATCCACTCCAGCGTGGTGGTACCCAACACCAAGCATCACCAGGTCTGCAGTGAAACCAAAACATCCAATAAAATAAAATCTTGAATTATTAATACAACCAACAACATCAAACAAGCTCATCATTATGTAATGATCATCGTGTACATCGTTATGTACTTTGGCGGTGAATGGATAACACACATACATTACATTGTATATAACAAGACATTGCTAATTGCTGTGATACAGAAAGCCGGTTAACCTAGAGTTCAGGGTGACCTCTTTGTAAAGAAGGGCCTACCTCTAAGCTTTGAATCCAAGATGGAGTTTGAGTATTTCATCAGTCTGCAGAAATGTAACAACAGAACGAAATTGAAAGGGATGCCAATGAACAGCTGCGATGACTTGAGGAATTATCCCCCAGGAATAAACACAACTAGGTGTGCACTTGCCTTTGCCTGTGCTCAGTGCTCATTATAAACCTGGCATCCTTGGCTAAAACTGTTGCCGATTGCTGGACTCCTTTCCTTGTTGAGCAAAACTACCATGGAACATTTAGCAGATATATTATTCAAACGGAATGCTCAAAAAATGAACATAAATGTAGAAATATTGGCCATGGAAATATTGTCAACTCAGTTACTATTCGCACTGTTGATATACCTAAATGATGAATAAGAAAAGTACTTACGGATAAAGAATCTAATCAAATCTAATCCAAACACACATGAAACAAAAATAGCAAAGACCCCACCTACCACTAAAGCGGGCTTCTGGTCAGAGTAGGTCTGTATGATGTTGGCCATCTTGTAGTTGAGTGACAGGTCAAATTTGAAGTCGTTCTGGTTGGGGCTGCAGGGGAAGCCCAGCACCACCTTCCTGAGTTTCACTGGCCGGTAGCTCTCGTCCATGTCCAGGTAGGTGGCCGGACCGCTCTCGTTACACAGCCACTCAGCGATCTGAACACACATACACACGCACACACACACATGTGTGTGTGTGGGTGTGTATGCGTGTACATGTACAACATACTGTTGTACAACATACTGTTGTACATGTGTCTGAACACACACCAAGGACACACCAAGGATACAACTGATGTCACTAAAGTAAAAAAGCACTCTTGTTGAGCTAGAGTTGATTTCTTCTTAGAATTTTACAAGAGTGGGCAATTTAAAATGCAGAATTTGCATAATATTGTAATTACAGTGCAGTCAATCAAGAAACATTTGTCTTTAAACCTAAGGGTCTAAATATGAGTTAATTAATTCAACCTTTATTTAATCTCAGGAAATGACATTGGGGAGTCTTCATTGACAATGGTGGTATAACATTTTAATTAAAGTTAAAAACAAGGTTAATGTAATCAAAATAAAGGTAATAGAAATGCAATTGGGAGTGATCCATTATATTCCAAGATCTTGCACTCCATCTTACTATTAACTAAACTAACCACTAAACTAACCACTAACCACACAAGATCCCCACCCAGCAGCCACTTACGTCAGAGATGTTGGGTATGGTGGCTGACACGGCCACCAGCCTCACGGACAGGTCTGCCCGTGGGCTGCCGGCTGTCCGGTAGGCATGCACCGCCTTCATCCTGCTCACCACCACCTCCAGCGTGGGCCCGCGGGTCACGTCCTTCACCACGTGCACCTGGAGGAGTCACACAGGAGATGGGCCGGTGTCGGTCGGTCGGTCTCTGGGATGTCATTAAGGAGCAGCCGGAGGGGGGGGGGGGATAAGGGTCAGGTAGACGTCAGGTAGTGGATGTTGGGCTTTCGAACCCAGAACCTTTCAAACACTCTAACCACTAGGCTATCCTAGCCTCGTGAGGAACATCCGTATATTCAACTTTGCGTTTGGCTTCGCAATGAAGTAAAGCAAAAATATATTGTCCTCTGAGAAAGGCCTTCTGTGCAGAATTTTTGTTTATCTTTTTCTCTTAACATCGTTATTCTGTCTATTCTGGATTTAAAAAAAACGCTTTGATTGCTCCGTAGATCGATTGCTAAACTTTCCTCTGGCACCATCAGTTTTGTTTTTTGTAATTCAGCAGACTGTAGTGCTCCTTGCTTCGTCGTGAACTGAAACTCCCTCCCCTTAGCGGCGAGCTTTCAATGGGATCGAGGTCAGACTGATCTGCAGAGACAAACAGAATGTGAACTTGGATGGTCTCACGAGGCTAAGGCTATCCTGTCCCACAGTGAATTTTACTGGGTTGTGTATTGTTGAGAGGGTGGTTTGTACTATGCTATTACAGCGACAAGACAAATATCTATTATCTATTATCTATAATCAAACTATTGAAACATTTTCATATTTACAATGAATTAAAAGACGGCTGTACCCCGAGGTACAAACGTCCACGACGTACCGATACCATCGATCTGTACGGTTTAAATTCAACCCAGTGTCCCAGTATATATTCTGTGCATAGGGTATGGGCCCTTTGTTCAGTAGGCCCAAGTGCGGTCTTACACTACATGTACAATGTTAACCCCTTCCTGACCTCGTCGATGAGGAAGAGTCTGATGAGCTGCAGAAGACAGTTGTCTCTCCATCTCCTGCTCATACTGTCCCACTTCTCCTGAAACACGTAGAAACCACATAGAACCAACTCATTTCCATGAGTCAACCCGGCGTGATTCCTAACGATCTCACAATCTGTGACTAATACTCAGGATGCGAGTTTAATATTCCCTATGCATTATTACCACACTGTGTATATGTATATGCAGTGATAGTATATGAAGTCTAGTATGTCACTTGTCCCCTTTGCAGTGCAATGTGACACTAACACTAATGTGCATATGTATCAAGGTGGATGTATCCAGTTTATATTTCTGTATATTTGTTCTTTCGTTTTTATGGGTTTTTTTTTCAGCCTTGAATCTAGGACCTCACACTCGCTCACTCACAGGTGTGGTCATGATGATGTGGGCATCTTGGATCTCAAAGAAGTCATCGATCTCCGTGTCTCCCGTCAGCTCCTTACAGGTCAGCCCAAACGGACCAAACTTCCGCTTCCAGTCCTCAAAGCGCTGGCTGCACAGAGCTTTGATTGGAGCCACTGAACCAAAACCACAAAGACAGCTCTAAACCAGCCTTAAAACAAGAACCAAGGGTTGTTGAGTTTGCTAAATGTATCATAGATTAGGGTTAAAGAGATACATTGATGACCTAGGCCAGGGGCTAAATAGACATAACAATTAAAAATGAATACAATTTCTAAAGTGCAACAAAGAACAATAGCAATATCTGACTGTATGGGTAAAACGTGAGGACAGTAGGCAAAGGCAGGAATCCTAGAATTAATTTGGGCTAACGGGTGAGAAATGTCTGTCGCTTCATCCATCTGAGGCAGCTGCAGACTGGGCTGCTCTGTGGCCGGGAGAGATTTGTCTCCTGGAGAGTTTCAGGAGGATAGTAATGACGATGACCTTTCGAAATGTGTGTTCTCTGGTGGCTTGTAACGGATGGGATAGGTTAGAAGACCTAGAACAGCATCGTCCATGAATTTGAGTCAGTGAGCAGGGAATATGGAATTGAAGTTGGTGGACGGTGTGGAAAAGGGTTTAACACTGCATTCATTTCTAGGATCTAAACTAAAAGACCTTCCATAACTTTTTATTATGGATTATTATGATTTAAATCAGTACTAGGAACCAGGGGACTCAAATATTTGACCGCCGGTGTACAGTACAAAAATATGGCAGTACTACAGGTCTAGCATTAGTTTCTGGAGATCCCATTCAGATACATACAAGCCGATTCTTCCATAGTCCCTTACATACACTCACCGTAGACAGCCTTGACGTCCTTCCAAGGCTCAGAGTTCTCCATCAAAAGGCGGATGATAGCAAGCTCAAACAGCACCGTTTTCCCAGATCCAGTCGGTGCACATGCCACAAAGTTCTTACCTGTGTAAAGAACCTGGGAACAGACGAGCGATGATGCAACGCAGCGACACTTACACAACCAACACAACTCAACAAACAGCAAAAAAAGAAAGCCCTGGAAATCGTCACATATTGTACATTTTCATCTCTAATGTGATGTCAACGAGGGCATGTTGTTTGTAAATGAGTGGACACAGTGTGAAACAATGTCACTGTTTGTACTTACATCATCCATAGCTTTCGACTGAACGTAGTTGAAAAACGGGAACTCTTTGAAAACAGATCTAAACTTTGCTGCTGTTTTAGAACAATTCAGGATAGGCCACCTCATCTAATGTACAGTCGTGATGCTATATATTCACACATAATTCAAATGTTCTTTACATTCATGAATCTGTAAACAAGTAAAAATGAAAGGATACAAATTTCGGAGACAGGCCGCAAGACACCATTCCCAGAGGAGCCTAAAAATGTCAAATCCACACAAAGAGATAAACACAACAATTACAGACACAGTGCCATCATCCCAGATGGGGTAGTTGAGTTTGGCAAGGTTCACCACCTAGTGGCCACTCTGACGAATTGCAACAAAGTGGTCACTAGGTGGAGCTCACCTTGTTTCACCTCATCACAGCCTAACACACTGTGGTGGCTAGCCTGCTACGGCGACACACACACACACACACACACACACAGGCACCCCCCATCACCCATTAGCTGCACCAGTTCAAAGTAGCGAGTTGTGTTTTTTTTGTAGGTGTGGTAAATGTACACGAGTGTGAGTGTGGTGTGCGGCACCTTGTATGTACAGTGGCTGGGGAGTCGCGGGGGGAACGTGTGCTCTCTTTGTGCCCGTGCCCTGCGTCTCCCCGTGCACCGCCTGCTGCGGTGGGGGCCGGCTGCCACGTGCTGCAGACAAGCCCAGACAGGGGCGGGAGAAGAAGGGGGGCTCGGAGGAGAAAGGGGGCGCCAACTGGCGAGCCATCGCCAGGGGAGGAGGCTGATGAGGAGGAGGAGGAGGAGGAGGAGGAGGCGGAGGCTTGGTCGCCATGGCAACCCGACGGGGGAAAGTTTGAGGTCTAGATGTTGTCTGACTGCTGATGCTGCTGCTACTACAGCTGCCGGGGTCGTCTGCGTTGGAGGGGTTGATTTGGCCGTGAAACACCTGACCCCCAGAGGGTTTAAACAAACTGTCAGGGAGGGGGAAAAAGGTGAAATGGAGGAGGAAAGACAAGAGGAAAATAGGCTTTAAAGTGGATTCATAAAGAATGGTAATGAAGAATGGGCAAATAATGATAACGTTAGAACCAGAAATGTTATTGATGAAAAAAATGTGTTACGCAAGTATGAATATAATTCATCTACACAAAATGAGCATGTACATTGCAATTATTATTGTTATTAGACATTACTAAATCTTGCCTTCTTCGTAGAGGCGGGCTTTGTCCAAATTCTTCATACAAAGCCCTTGTGTTAGTGGCCGCATGATCAACGTCCAGAGAGGTTTCATCCCCATGTCCCTCAGAGTAGCTGAAGAAACTCTGGCCTCCCCAAACACTGTCAGATCTGCCCCTGTTCTCCGGACTCTTCCCTGTACCTCCCGGATCATTTCGTAGGCTCTGAGAAATGACGACTTTGGATGTGAAGAGCCCCAAGTCATCTGAATGTTTAATAGGGGACAGGAATTTCTTGGGGTTTTGTGAGAAATCTGTAAGATTGTAAGAAATGCATTGGCAGGTGAAATGGCTGTTACAATAAGGGTTGACCAGGTAAGTAGTTGCCTGGAAGGCATTTACAATGTCAATGTAGTCTCTTTGATTGTAAACATTTTCCTTGGCATGCCAAATAACCATTTTTTTCATGAACACATATGGAAAGGTATGCAAGCCTATTCTAAAGCAATAACCATAGTTAGTGAGTCATGCAGTTAAATTTAGTGACTTCAATTGGAGCGGAGCTGAAGTGTTTATTCGAGCCAAGAGGAAAAGGAAAGTAACAAGCACTACACACTGCATGAGGACAACAGAGTCTCTGCCTCTCTCTGTATGTCATGGGTGAATGGGATCTGAGGGGTGGATGGAGGTACATCCAACCTCCATGAACTGGCCTCTTGGCACATTGGCTTCCTGTCAGACAGAACAAACCCATCAATTTAAGAGAGGGGGTGTATATCTTTGGGAGGGGGGTGGTGGATGAAGAAAGACGGCGGGATATATTCCCTCTACTCACACTTTGTGGACAACAGGCCCTTCAAAGAAGAGATTGTCCAGGGACAAGATGCAGTCACTGGCGTCCAACATTTTAATTGAGTCCGTTGCCGTAATCAGATCTGACGTGGCGTTTACAACGGGGTGGTCAGTGCAGTGCTCACAGTGTATCGATGATTAACGTCGTTTCCCTTTCCACTAGCAAACGCCTGATGGCGCTCCATTTTGGTTTTTAACCTTATGAAGAAGCTAGCTTAGGTTAACCGGCTATCTATTAGCTGCATTAGCTGGACTAACAAATTGTTGTTTATTTGTACACAAGTACACAAGTTTGCTGGTTAACACCTCTAACCACAATCACACGTCAAGACATTTATCCTTTAACTGACAATATGTATATGTCATGTCAATGTATATTTGGATTATTATTATTATCTATTTGTTTATTTTACCGTTGTTCTGTGTCGCCGACTGCCAGTTGACCTGGCGTGTGTGCGCGAGACATCGGATTCGAGCGCGAATTTTAATAAAGGAGTGAAGCGGCTCAGTGGAAACTGAGGCCAGTCTCTTAATAGACCGGGCACTCTATCTGTACACTACATACCAATCCATCCTTGAACATGATTTCACACGGTCTCGAATGGGCTGTAGGTGGAGATCAAAATTGAATGTTTGATGTTGAAGAGAAAACACAAATTGAATGAATCACCTGATACCCATGCAACAAAGACCTGTAACAAAATGACAACCATAGGGGGAATATGGTAATGTGTCTATAATAAGGGTGTTTTAAGACTGCCTCAAGAGCCGGTTTGATTCACAATTGCAACCTTGTCGAATGGCCCAAATGTATAATCTGTATTTATTAATCAATTTATTGAAACATACAACGTTCCCAACCTAAAAAGCAATCTGCTACCTCTAAAGAGAGGGTCATTAACTCAGGTTTTTTATGCCTCCCATCTGGAATGAACCATCTTTCTGGGGAACATTTTGTGACAGTCAAATGGTTCCTCTTGTCAATTCCCGAAAATAACAGCGTAATAGCAAACCATAGCATTGCTAATAATAGACACAACCCGTTTATGTGAATATGTTGACGTATATATTACTATTAGAAATACTCGTTGTATTGTGTCGGCCGTATATACGTTAACCCTTTTCTAATAAATGGACTGGTCCACACTAGACCACCACGGAAAATGGCGACTGTGAAATGGATGGAAGACGAAAGTAAGAAATAATTCAATGCAGCGTATAAAGAGCGCCCTCATCTACGACGTCCGGAGGTAATGTCCGTTTGTTTATAAGTAATGTAACGATGTATGGATGATAAGTGTTGAGGCACAATTCCCATTAGTTGTAGTTTAGTCTAAGGATTTGGTTTTTGGTGTGGAACAGAGCCTAAATAGAATGGGCTGCAGATCCTGCAAGCTGCATCCCACAACACAGCGTGATATAAACGGGGAGAAAATGCAATGTGATACAGGTTGTCCGATTTGTAAATGATGCAAATGTGTTAGTTTGTGCGGCGGTTGCTAAAAAACGAATAGTGACTTTATATTGGGTTGGCATGCAAGTGAACTGTGCTCAAAGTTTTAGTTCGAGAATAAAACCCCTTTCGCTCACCAAAGCCAATTATTGATGTAGTCTGCAGTTGTATGGTGTTGTGTAGAAGGTGGATTTTTTTTGCCATCATTGCCTCGACTTAGTTTGACACTTTTATTGGCCTTTGAAGCTAAGCCCCCTTTTCTTGCGACCTTGCATCCATTGTCATCATCAATCTACTTAACAGGTGATGTGCATTGTGTTTATTTAGTCGTACCAGTGAACGTTGAGGTTATAAAGTCAAATGAGGAAGAGAAAATGTTGGAAAAAGTAACAACTTTATTTATTTATATTTGCATGCAGAACTTGAAAACGAATTAAAGACAATGCTTCATTTGAGCGAATCGCCTCAAGATGTCGCTGTTATATTTTTGAATGTACGTATTTACGTACGTGCATACGTTCATAAAACATGAATTAGTGTAATATTAAATCGGCTTTGTCAGTGTCACGGTATGTATGTCGGTTTGTTGCCATAACAAAACTAAAAAGTAAACATTTTAATTACATGGGCTTTCCGATTATCATCTGTTGAAATATGATAGTACAATAGAAATGTAGTTTATGGATGGAGTAGGGAATGTTGTGTACAAGACTATTAGATTAGCCAACACAGTCCTTTTAAGCTTGAATCTCGAACTCATGAGATTTTAAAAATTGCGTTTTGGGATGATGGAGGATGGAGAGGTCTTATCCCCATGGTTACGACCCACGCCAAGTTTGTTATACTTGTTTTCGTTGTTTGTTTTTTTACTAGTATGCGTCGTTGAGAATGAGCGTTATAATGGGCAATGTTGTATATGAAGTGCGCCACACACTGTGTGACACCGTACTACAAGTGTCCGAGAATGCTCTCTCGGACAGACCTCAACATCAACAGCTGCCCAGTTGGAGCTCCACACATCCAAACACAGTGTGGCATAGTGTACCCTCTCGGCGTCGGCGTCCATTCGTCGTGGCGTGGAAATGAGTCGTGGCCAAGGCATGGGAAAGAGCGCAACTTGAGTTGGAGCATCTGGTACTCTAGCCATTCAGACACTTATCTCACTTAATAGGAAATGGTTCAAACCAGTAACTTAGCCACGCCCTTAATTATGCATAACGGTAAGCCTCAATAAAATTAGAACGGGTGAGTTACATAAAAATCCCCCCCTGTACAGTTGTCATGAAGGGGGAAATGAGCTATAGAGACCCAAACCGTTTTTTTGTACCAGGCTGTAAACATGTTTATTTCAGCTGTGAAGTTGGGGATTTACTCCCTTTTGGAGCCAGCCTCAAGTGGCCATTCAATATACTGCAGTTTTTGGCACTTCCGTCAGACCCGGAGTTTGCCCCCTTGCCACAGACGTAATGTTGCGCGATAAAAGTATCGATTGTAAGCGAACGAGAAAAAAAACGGAACATATCCCGATGAGGTGTGTGTAGAAGACAAGTACCCGAATATTCACCGATTTTTGTACTTGGCGTTTCTCGCCAAAACAGCTTAGAGGTTAGACCGGTTACAAACATTTCAAAACATGTCATGGGTACAAGACTGTAACGCCAGTTAACATTAGTTAACTGACGTAAAGTATGTCTCAAAGAGGGAGCCAAAAGCAGCGGGACCCGAGGTATACTTTTAACTACACGTTCACATCAGTGGCGTTGCGCAATACTTCGGGGCTCCCCCGCAGGTCGGACCATGGGGCCCCTCCCCTAAAAAAAATCTGGTGGGGCCGGGGCCTCCTAAGCTCCGGGGCTCCCCCGCACCGCGGGGATGTAGGCACGTCAGCGGCGAAAACAATGGCGGAAAGTTTTGAAGACGAGCTACATAACCAATCTAGGATGTCACCGCTGTCACTTTTTCGTCCGCCATCCCAGAATTAAGGCTGCTACATATACTTTCCGCGTTCCGTGTCTGCGGACTGCTGCGCTCACACGGACACGAAACATGTTTGTTATTTATAATTATTATTATCGTTTACGTCATGCAACTCTATATGGTTTCTCCGCTGCGCCCTCTAGTGGAATCACCCAGTAACACGCAAAGTACATGAGCAAGTATGTGAGCAATTCCTTTCATGACGCAGCCAGTCGTCTATGCAAAAGCATGGTTAAAAAGCAAGTATATCTCCGTCCTAACTTTGATGACAGTGTTTAAGCGACGCCTACTATAGTCTGTTTCAGTCTTCTTTTAAGCAAATTAGATATTTTCTTGATGTGGAAAATTCTATTTAAATTAGACAAACCCTGCCAGGAACATTTCATGGAGATTCAGATCAAAATTACAAATTTTCCCATTTCTAATGCTGCGTTGACAACCTTTTTGAGAGTTATAACCCTATGCAAATTGGTGTAATTTCTGATATTGGACTAAGAACATCCAATTTTCTCTTCCAGGTCAAGGCCACAGAAATGTCATGCCTGGCAGCTCTTGATGAAGATGACAAAGACACAGATCCTGAGATGAATGCCCTCACACTCCTTCAACAGCCAGTGAGAATGGCACAAGAGGCCTTATCTTACATGGACTCTTTTGGCAAGCCTTCTCTTGCCAAACAAAACGGCGTTCTTGATGTTTTGTCAAACGCTGATATGTTGTCCCCAGTTGGCTTGGGAAATGGACCTTCCTCGCATAGGGCTACACAGGCGCATGATCTCAACAGTTTGTC
This sequence comes from Mora moro, assembly GCA_900303205.1. Classification (NCBI taxonomy): domain Eukaryota; kingdom Metazoa; phylum Chordata; class Actinopteri; order Gadiformes; family Moridae; genus Mora; species Mora moro. The sequence continues at coordinate 15,475 of OMNR01091313.1, forward strand.
CATAGAGAAGGAGGAGGAAAAAAGCATCACACCGTTGAAAACGGTACAGGAAATTGACACTACGGGAATATGGGGATTCGATGTTGATTCACCTGAGGACTCATTAGATGACTTCAGCAGTGCCGGTGATCTTCAGTGGGACCCTCACAAAGAGTTCATGCAGTTCTTGTGGGATGACCATGATGAATCCCCAGGGGAGGAGATGCAAAAGGAAGGTACAGCTTCGAGCACTCAAAAGAGGAGGAAACGTAAGATGGATATGGTGGTCATGGTAGATCCCTCAGAAGATCTTTACCCAAATCTAGGCCATAATTCATCTGAGGACTCGCATGATGGAGAAGACCAAGCACACTCTGTCCCCATGAGCAAGGTACGAAACCTGAGGATGCATTCCAAATCATCATCAACTGAGAACACATCAGAGTATCCTAATGGAACTGTTAAGGCCATCAAGCAAATTTTATACAATGCGCCAACAAGAAACTCTTTTGACAATAGTATCAGTCATAGGCTTTCACCCTTAAAGGGAAGACTTCCTGTAAATTCTCACTCAGAGCCTAAGCCATCATCCTACCCCTGTTCAAAATGTTGCCTCATTTTCAGAAAAGAGATCAGTTTGCAACAGCACATGGAATTGCATTCAGATCTTTCCTATATGTCGCCAAGGCCTTTTGTATGCCAAGAATGTGGACATATATTCAGAGAGAGCAGTTCACTTTTAGAGCATATGTCTGTTCACCCGAAGAAAAGAAAAAGACAAATTGAAGAAATCAATGATGTGTCTGATAAAAATGAGGCTGAAAATGGTGCATTTTGTTGCCCTCAATGCCCATTTCAAACAAACTGCCAGAATACTTTTGTTGAACATGCCAAGACACACAATAAGACCAAGCATTATTTTCCATGTGAAAAATGTAAATTCAAGGCAGTGTCTGAGAGAGGGCTTCGGAGACATAATAGTTCGCAGCACAAGGATGGCGGCAAGGATGAGGTCGGTATTTTCTCTTGCACAATTTGTTCATACCGAGCCTTCAGTAAAAATATTTTTAGAAATCATCTTCAGTGTCGTCATAAACTGACTATTGAGAAATACAATACAATACGCACATTACAGGGGAGTGAGACAAATGCACAACTATCTGTTGAGAAGCAAGTCTCTTGTAAAATGGAGAATTCTGAAACAAAATCGAAAATATTGGTCTCCCCCAAAAAAGCTAATTCGATAAGTGACTTTTCCGACTTATTCAAGCATGAAAAGATGTCAAAGAGATGTCTCAAGTCTCAAGAAACCCAGTCGAAGCTTGACAAATCTATCAATGTTCTACTTTCTCGACAAAGATATGACAAAGAAACTGAAGCAAAACAGAAGAAAGAAAATTATAGCATTACATCTACGCACACCTCTAACAATGACAAAAATAACTTGCAAGATCACTTGCCAGGAATACCCCCTAATAAGGTTCCAGAAACCAGTTCATCCTCAAATGGTAAAAAGCAAACTTCTGTATCTAAGCCTGATACAAATTCTTGCGAGTACAGTGTCACCGAGGAAGACCTTAATTGCAACAGAATACCCATGGCAACTTCAGATCAGGCAGTTAAAAAGACTCCTTCAAAAAGAAAAATGTCTACCCCTTTTCGAAACACCACAGAACAGGACTCATGCTTTATTTTACCAAAACATTTGCCAAGTCCAAAGATGTTAAACCTTTCAGAAGAGATCACAAACTGTGATGAGAAGGACATTTTTCAGTTCAAAGAAACTCTTGCCAACACTAACCTTTTTGATGACGATGATATCAAGCAGGAAGAAACACACATTTATACATATAGCAGAAGGATGTCAATGAGAGGGGTTCTGCAGGCATCCAAGAGGTTGTTTGATAAGATTACGACTGACGGGAATGATGATGAGGACACACCTGATATCAAGGAAGAGTGCGTAGAAACTGAGGTCTTTAGAGACAGCTTTGAGTCCCACTCGATGACAATGGAAGGATCCTACACCGACAATTTGTCAGATTTGGACCCCAAATCCTGTCCGTACTGCCCTGAAGTCTTTGAGTCTGGTGTTGGGTTGTCCAATCATGTAAGAGGCCACCTTCATCGGGTTGGACTGAATTACAACGAGAGGCATGTACTTTCCGCTGAACAGGTGGCTTCTCGAGACAAGAAGCAACGTATACGACGCAGATTGTCTCCAATTCATCAATTGGAAAAAGGTATTGAGATAGTTTTGGGTATATTTGACTATGCACCTATAATACTGTGAATGTTATGAAAGGTTCTAAATTTTGGTTTTGTCTTTTTGCTGCAGTACAGTTGGAACTCCCTGCAGACCCTCTTGAAAACTCTGATGACCTCGAGATGATCCATTCCTGTCCACTTTGTGGGGACTCATTTGATAACAGGACTGGACAGTCCAACCACATTCGAGGCCACTTGAAACAGCTTGGTAGACCAATTAAATCAAGGAACAAGACCCCATTATGCTTACTCCGAGAACTAATGCGTGACAAGAAAGAGGTCCGCAGGGCTATTCAAATTCTCAATAAGAAACGAAATAATTTCTCATTTCGTAAATCCTCAAAGCTGGCCAGGTCTCGTTCTCTGACGCCCCATCTTACTGGACTCGTTAAAAACGATTATATTTCAACCATCTGCAATGATGCCAAACCACACTTCTCCAAACCACAGTTTTCTTTGACGGGAGTTGCAAATGAAAAAAAGCAGCTTGAGACGAAGTTGGAGGTTAAAGGGTCACTCTCAAGTGCGAGTGCCTTGATAGGAATTCTGAAGAAGAGAAAGTGCCAAGAAGACTCCAGAATAAAGGGTTCTCAAATGTCAAAACCCACATTAGCAGTTTGTTTAAATACTGAACAGGGTGCAGGATCAAGATTTGCCACTTCACTACCAAACTCAATAGCAGGTAAGTTGTCGTTTTTTTAATGGTAGGTGCCAAACAGGCTAGGTGAGGATGTTTGTTTGAAAAGATGGCTACTACTGTCTTTAGCGGAATTTATAGATGTCATCATGCGCCGTTTGTAAAGAGTGCAGACAGTCCACGCACGGCCATGGCATTTATAGTCGCCGCTTCGTGGTAACATTGCTGTGGACGCGCAGTTTGCGCAGTTACTCTGCTTGCAGAGCGGAGTTTCAGAGGTGTGTGGCACACGACAAATTACCGTATGAACCCTCATTTTTGGTTCATGCTGGCTCACGTAAGGTGACTATGAATTAGGTTTAAGGCAGGTGTCACCATATATTATTATGGTGATGGCTAGTTGTGCAGGATACATCTCTAATAGAGATGTATCCTACATGACTAGCTGAGGAACCCTGTTGACATTGTTGTTTATTAAACCCTAGAAAAAGAATAGGTATCCACAGTTTCACTGTGAATACCTATTGTTTTTCTAGGGTTTAGGTATTATAATATACATTTTTGACCACCCATACCGCAGCCTGTGACTAGTCAAAAGTGCATATGTATCCTGGTAAGCAGGTCTCCAAAAAGTTTGGTACTACCACTTCGCCCATAGTGGTTGTTGTGGTCAAAGTTAACGCTCAGCCCCACCGCAACATTCCTGCCTTACTTGACATGCTGAATATTTTTGCCTATTGGACCCATAAGATCTGGATCGAATTTTCTGTACAGTGAAAGTTTTGGGAAAACTTCAAAAATCTTCCAAATAACTACCGGTGCAAATCATACCAAATTTGATACAGCACTAGGCACCACTTCATCCGCAGGGGGCACAAAATCGCCCCCCGAGTGACGTGCCCCTGCGACTCGCTGCAAAAGGTCGGTCGCTGGGGTCGGCGGTGCGTGTGGGCTGTGAATGCCTATCGAGACTGCTTGCGGTTTTAATTCTAATCACTGTTTTTGTTTATCTGTCTAATCAGAGAAAGGCGAGTTCAACCGAAAGGTTTGTATGCACTGCAATGCAACTTTCCACAGTGGAGTTAGCTTGTCCAATCATCTGCGGGCGTATGCAAAACGAAAAAGGAATGCCTTACTTGATGGAGCAAGTAAGTACATGAATAGCATTGGCTACAGACGTATGGCATAGTGGGTGCCTGTGCAGCCTATTTAATTAAGTTGTTGAGCATATACCCGTTTAAAGATGTTGAAACTAAAGTAATGTAAGCCTACTGCATTTCCAAATGGTACAACCGGTATTGGGGTGGGGGGGCATTTTGCCTCATGAAAAAAACATTTTATCAAGCCGTTTCTTAATATTGATTTTAAAGTTTACTGCCACTGGGATGGAAGGCATTTTAAAATGGTGAGGTAATCATGGATGTTGTAGTCTGTATGACTTACCTGACCAGAGTTTACCATCTTTGCTGTAGCGATTGACTGCAAAGGAAGAAGACCACGGTCAAGACCTGGCTCAAAGAAGAAGACACTGCCCTTACCACAGACTCCAGAAGAAATGTACAGACTCACATGCAGGTAAAAAAGTCAAGCACTCCTCCTGGTCCAACTTTGTGTTCTTTCAGGTGGCAGCTTCCCAACAACTTAACTTGGTACACCATTAGACAATGGCATACATTTTATTGTTAGATTAAAGATGGTTAAAGGTAAGTGGTCGGTAAGATTTAAGTGTATAATTTGAGTGCCAATTGTTACAAATGCCATAGCCATCCGTAAGCCATTGGCGAGTGAAATGCTGTGAGAATATCTATTCTGGTTGACTGCTTCTACCTCTGTTTCAGACAATTTCGATTTTAGACCGCTCCTGGCTAATTTCTGACCAATCAGGCTAACTCTTCCCTGATTGTTTTGGGGAATACATCTTGCATGACAATCTTCCTGTGAGTTAATGGCGGTGCAGGGATGCCCTGTCATGGCTGAAATCAGATCCCGCAGTGTTACTTGAGACCACACTTTTGTAAAATGGCATAGGTTGAACTTTTGATATTTACAATCAAACTTCCAAGTCAGCCACTCAGCTGTTTATCTCCTTGAATGGGGTTTATCTTACCTTTAGGTTATATGAAAACATTGAATGTATATTTAGGAAAAGCAAGTCAGAACTATTAAGTATACAACCTCCCTATAAAAGGGTTAGATGCACTAAAAGTATACAAAGCCATATGATTTCCTGTGATCACTTACCACAAAAACACCATACTGATTCCATATTCATCATGGAATTAATAAAGGATGATAGAAGAAAGGATCTTTTGTTTTTGTCGTTGCAGGTTTTGTGACCTCGTCTTCCAGGGTCCCCTGTCGGTGCAGGAGGACTGGATAAAACACTTACAGAGACACATTATGAACACTGGTGTTCCCAACACCGGGTTGGGCATGGTTGAGGTCTCCATGCAGCCCCAGGACCCTTCCACCCCTAAGCCGGACCAGGACGGGCCCTCCACAGGCCCCCATCATGCTGCTTCTTGAAGGCCTTCTTGAGAAGTCCATAGACTGTGTGTGTGTGTGTGTGTGTGTGTTTGTACATGGATGTTCCTTCACTTTTACTTTCATCAAGTCATCTGTTGGCCAAAATGTACAACATCGCTGAACAGAGATATTTTACATGTTTGGATATATTATCAAGGTTCATTTTAGACATCATTTCCAATAAGACTTTTAAATTTTTTTGGGAATACAATTCCAAATAAAAATGTTAGTTTTTATGCAGTAATGTAGTGTGGAACCCATTTCTAATGAAGACAACTTTTACCTCAAAGATTTCTCATGGTTTAAACATCAATTATGTCCAGTTTGGGAACACCGTTCTTTATCATTATTCACATTTATAACATACATAGGTCCATGTAATGGACAGTCTCTTTTGTATTGTGACATATTTCGAAACTCACAGCCACTGCTAACATATTGATGGATATCTTAATTAAAAGCAATTGCACATAAAAAGAATCACGGTTTTCAAAACTAAAATGTGAGGAAAAGCAGCCAGGGTGTATGGCAACTCCCGTTACTTATAGAAAATGGCAACTCCCGTTACTTATAGAAAATGGTTTATAGTATTACAATCACTGCATTGTTTTGTAATACAAACCTCAACTGAAAGTGTTTGGGGAAAAAAAATGAAAATACAAACCGACAGCCAGAGCAGACATTTGCTGCCCTTCATAACTGTCACTTATATTTAATGTTTTAGACAACTGTTGGAAAAGAAATGCTGTTTTTAAATAATTTAATTTTAAATGTACTATATCACAGATACAATGCTTACAACTTTTTTGTGATGTTATAAATAAAAGGTTGAGCAACTGGTTCAAGTCTTTTTTTTAATGGAACATTCTTTGCAAACAGCCTAGGAAATGGCTTGGTAAAAGAATAACAATGTATACATTTATAACAGGAACAGTAAGGTATCGACGTGGAACAGCGAGTGTCCAAATTCACAGCAGAATTGACACAACTGTTTAAGGATCCGGTCAAAACCCAAGTCGCGAGTCAAGTATCGCCTCATCTCTCTTTATTGGCGGTGGACATATCCGGTGTCGACGCCACAGATTGTATCCGTTGCAATCGAGTTTTACATGGAAAGTGCTACAAAATCTATTGTCCTTGAATTGTAGCAAACAGCATTTTGGTGCACATTTCTTCCAAGGCCTTCAGTCATTCAAACGGATTGCCACCCTAAGAAAAGGTTAGACGTGTTATTGCATGGTAGCCAAATGAAGGTCCAGTATTCCTGACTACAGACGATCATTGGAACTACAGCATTGGTGGCTGCATTGCTTGAGTGTTTTTGACTAGCGTATCGTTACTGTGGATATTTACCTCACGGTATTGTTCAAACTGGGGTTTTAACAGGTTGATCATAACTGCAGCCTTGTCAAGACATTCACGTTTCTGCCGGTAGCAAAAGGACTATTCAAGAGAAAAATATAAATGAAAATGAAGGAATTGAGAAACAAAAAGCAATGCAATATTTTGAATTCCACTACGGGAATACTTGATGAACACATTGGTCCCTTACGTACCTGTTTGTTATGGTTGTGTTTCATAGAGCTAACATGGTTCTTCACCGAGGTCGCAGAGGTGGAAATGTAGACGTTACACACAGCACAGTGGAGCATATCCACCCTGGTCATGTAATCCGTCTCCTTCAATGCTGAACAAAAAAAACAAAAAAACATCACAGTATGGTTGGGCATCGAGCCAGTGTCACAGAAAATAATTGTATTTTTGACACGTCGCTTCGGAGCTTGCCTTACCTTCGATGTCCTGATCCACCATAGCACGGCAACACTGTCTCACTTTGAACATCATCACTTCCTAGGAGTCGGAAAGAAAACCGTTGTAACTCACTGGCCATCGACAAGCATAAACAATTTGCCATACTTTGCTATTTAATTCAACGTTTTTAACTTAAAAAAGGTGTAGGTAAGATTTAAGAGCTACAATTTCAGTGTAATTTGTTAGAAATGCCATAGCCGTAAAAGTATATTTGCAAATTGTATAAGTGAACCGTTTCAAACTATGAGAAAACTTTGGCTAACCAAAAGCAGACAGCAGGTTAACTGCTGCCTGTCAAACAGCCATTTAACTTGTAATGGAAATCAGACTGTGGGTTGGGTTGCTTTCTCACTACACTAACTTTCTTCCATACCGTTTGCTCAGTACCCTACCTGTAAGAAGGCTATAGTCAGGTCATCGTAGTTGTTCAGCTTCTGAATGTGTTCCATCGTGTCCCAATGGCTCCTGCTCTCCAGGTGCTCTTGCAGCTCCTCGAGTCTAGCATATTCAACCTCACACAGCTCACAGGAAAATGCGCTTCTACAATATAAACAACACAAACCAATGTGTAAGAGTCGACACCCACCCACCAGCCGCTGCTTAAAAACAAACCAAGCCTTTTTAAACAACAGAAGAAAACCTTGTGCCTCATGTAGCAAACACCAAACTGACTATTTTTTTTTAACTGATCAAATTACTTTGAGATCAATTGCAAAATTGCAATCATACAGAACAGGGCTCAAATCACTACTAGGCAAACGTTTGGATACATCTGATTGTTCATTATGTTAAATAAATTATTATCCATATGCTGTGATGAAAAAATATAGCCACCATTGTTTTTCCATCCTCTCCTAGCCTTGGACAACTGTCTGCACTCTGTGTAGATAGTGATAGGCCTGAGCCTTGGGGGACCTCACAGTTCCTGTGTGAACTGTCGCATTTTGATCTGTTTGCCTGTGGTTCTGTTTTGTCTGTATGTCCTAATCAACTGTTCTGACTTGTATGGTGTGCCTTTAAATGGTTGTTTAGAGAATGAGAAAAGTGCTAACTGACTTTGTTGAAGGTAGATGGTGCCCATTTGCAAATGTATCTTAACCGTATACTAAAATACATCCTTGGTTGCGAGATCTTTACTTCCACCACATATGCCAAGTAAATTCAACACCAAGTAAAAAAATGCTAATTTGTGCACAAATAAATGCGTCATCGAGGTCAAGTAGCTGACACGTCTCATTTACTGTTCCGAGACGAGTGTAAACAAGGCCTTCAAGGTGGTATTGCTACAAAGGAACCCCCGACTCAAACAGCCAAATAGGACCTTGAAGACGACTTTGCTCAGGCCAAGGTAAACAGCCGGCAGATGTCAGACCCGTTGAAATCTGTACTTTGGTTGGATGGGTGCCACTCTTTAAGATGTTTGATTCAAATCGTTTTGTCTTCAGGAGATATAAACACGGTGAACGGATGATGGCTTCTCACTCATGTATGCTTCTCACAGTGACGCATTGGGAAGGACACGGTCAGTAGTGGAGAAGAATGATGAATGCCCACTTAACAAACATGGCCACCGCAAAACATTCTCCAGTGACTTTTCGCCAAACATTACAGCCAAGCCAACAACGTCACTTAATCTCCCCAGAACATGTTCATAATAACGGGCAACCTGCAGGCTTGCATCCCCCGGTGAATTAATGTGTGGGCAAAGTATGTAGCAAATCTATGTATTCATTACATTTTTCTAGACTCAGGATTACAGCTGGACACATTTTTGGAATGCCACGTCCACGCACAGACCAAAAAGACTAACTTGAACGAGACGTAACTTGTGGTCAACAAACGCTAGAGTGAATGGCAAGTAGAATCGCAAAGCCTCGAGCTGTCAAGCCTCGGGACCAATGAGGTGGAAATGATGGGCAGCAGCCCTATAATTTGGTTATAATATTTTGCGTCCACGAACTACGGAGGGCCAAGTGTGCCACGGGAAATAATTAATAAAGGTTTCATTGGTCTGGATTCTATTTGCCATCCACTGTAGCGCTAGCGTTCGTCTTACCACAAGTCATGTGATGTTCAAGTCACATGCAAAAATGTGTAATGAAGTGGTCTAAAGAATGTTTTAATAATATAAAGATTTGCTACATACTTTCCCCACATTAATTAAGCCATGCTAGTCATGTTCTTTTTTTAGAAATAAGGGGCTAGCCCTCCCCCTTCAATGAACACTGCACTTGTTTAATCTTTTTTATGATGGAAGTCAGTAATTTAAAAATGCAAGAAATGTGACGTGTAACAGAAGCCGGAAAATCCCTGGTTATGGCTCCATTTCCACAAGTATAAAACGGGCAGATCTTTGGGTGAATTTCAGAGAAGACCAGCAACCATCTTGAATGCTTCACATTTATATATAACCTTTCTCACTGTAGAAGTATGGACTTCAATTAGTGTGCCTTGCAACCCACTTTTGGTGGATATGCAGCGACAAACTGCCAAAGGTTCATGTAGAGGTGGTGGCACTTCTAAATTATTAACTAATCAAGTGCAGCTGATAAGGGGCATCTGGCTCAAATATCTTTCTTTTTGCTCATCATATGGCGGCGGCGGCAGCAGCAGCAAGGGTGCGCATACTTTCCCCCCCCAACCATTGCTGTGCATGTTAGCTTCGGTTATATTTGTTAATTCAATTATATCTGTTATGTTTGTCACTCGAGTTATGGGTTACCGCATTTTAGTAAGTGTCAGGTGTCCCTACTGTTGTTCCATGTCCTTCACTGTGATTGCTTTGCTGCTCATGGCGACCTCTCGGGGAGATGCTATGTTTACAGACGACACTCCTGTAGAGCAATAAATGGTAGGATTAGCATAAATTATATAATTAGGAAGTACCCCGAGCTCCATATGAAAACAACAACAACAACAACAACACTTCTACAGATCATAAAATCATGAAGTAGTATTAAAAGTACTGAATAGTACCACATACAATTTTAGCAAAAGTGGCCATTAACGGATTGAACCCTAAATCCAGGTTGCGTTTTCCTTAAAAGCTGACATTCTTTTTCTGATAGATAAATTAGGAATGTTCTTGCTAAACATGGAAGGGCACAGGGAAGGATATCTATTGATAAGATATTATTAATATATTATTAATCCCAGACGGGAAATGGTTGGTCTTCACAAAGTCTGAGTAGACAAGGGAGAATGTCACGCACTGAAGGACAGTGTCTGCTTGTACTGGTGCTTACCGGTTTCACAGTATCCTGTCTGAAGCGGATAGTCCACTGGGAAGTTTGGGGTGGATAGCCCAACACTTGTGGCAAACTGCAGCAGACCAAAGGTGTGCCATTAGTACCAAACGATAACACTTGTTAATCTTTGCATAGCGTTAATTACACTTTGTCCCCTTTACATTACATTCATTGCACAATCTTAAAGTACACTGACAGATGCAACTGAATGCATCAACATGAAACATGTTCTAACCAGAACATGCAGTAGCAGATAGCAAAAATACATACCTCTGCATTCAGTGGAAGGCCTGTGATTCGCTCTTCCCCGAGACTATGTTTCTTGGGACTGGATCTCTCATTGGGCCTCACGGAGTCATAACACAGCTGGTCGTAGGCTCTAGGAACACCAGGACTAGAAGCCCGATGATGTTGGCTCCCACTGGGACTGACACTACGATGCTTTGGCAGTCTGTCGCCGGGGCTTCGGTCCCGCCTCTCGGCGCCTCGGTCCCACCTCTTGGCGTTTCGGTCCCACCTCTCGCCGTGTGTCTCCTCTGGCTGAGAGTGGGCTATCTCCCAGTGTCTCCGAAGGTCCACATCTTTCCTGGGACTGTGGCGGTTGCACCGTTTTGCCTGTCCTATCTCAGACTCAGACTCCGATGAGAGCTGATCGTAAGGGTCGTAGAGGTCAACCCTAGACGGATGAGAAAGCAGCATTTCTGAGTATTCGAACCAGACTTTGTAAAGATGTAAACAATGAACAAAAGAAAATTGTCCCCTAAATACATATAAATACCATATACAAGTAGACACAAAGACTTACTTCCGTGGGTTGCTTATGCTGTTTTCCTGAGAGGTGTTATCCTGTGAACTAGATCCATTAGTGGGTTGGAAAGTAGACGTCCATTTTCCAGCAGAAGACGCTGAGGGTTGAAAATGAAACTCAAGGGTATTGTATTTCGTGTATTCATGCAGTCTCCACCAACCACTGCTGCAATTCCATGCGTTATGTTGCATTATTGACGCATGCCTTAATAACCAATCGTAAAAGGCAACCAATGTAACATCCCCGTTTAAACCTTCCCCGGCTTATTTAGACTGTGGTCCACCCTAACCACAGGCAGTGACTCACTCTCGGGGGAACATCACCTGTATCTCGGGGGGCTCGGCGTGTTGTAGATGGTTGCTTCGGTCCGCTGGATGATTCACTGGTGGCGGTTGTTGTAGATTAGATGCGATGACAACAAACGAGGATAAGGAGGTAGTGAAATACAACAGCATTAGGCGACAATTCAAACGTTATCTGGCACGACTATGAACACTTATTTTCAACCGGAATCATTTATCAACAAATACAACCATGCTAGCCATGCTAGTTTAGCACGTTTGCAGACGTGTGGGGCTGACACTGGTAGTAATCAACCAATTAAATATGATGAGCCTTGTTTGAGAGCAGTGTCGTAATTGTAAACGGAAAACTTCTTGTCGTTTCATTCTCCAAGTTAGCGTTACCCTGCCGGTTGTGGTTGATATGCTGGGATCGTCCCTTTGGGTTTCTTCACGTTGACGTGTGAATGGTTGCGCCTGTGGTTCATTTTATAGGAGATAGATGTATCTTAATGAAACTACGAAGTACTCACAGGCAGCTAGCAGGCTAGCACGGGTGGCCGACTACCAGAGTCTACCGACAGATGGCGGCATTCTCTTACGTTCGACGTCATTACGTACAGCTAGACCTCAGCCATCCCTGAGAGAGAGACATCAACCACACATGCTTATAAACATGCATGTGCTTTGTGCTGGCTGCGAAGTATGGCCTTTCAAATCTTATTATGTTATGCTCATTTACGATTTTGCAATTCCCGATATCCACATTATTATTATTATTATTATTATTATTATTATTATTATTATTATTATTATACAATATCTGACGCATAGCATTTATTTAGATGTATTACCAGCAAGCTATTTAGTAATTCAGACATTTAGTTAAATTTAGAAAAAACACTTTTATCCAAAGCGACACAATTTCAGATAGATGTCATTAAGGAGCAGGTAGGGGTTAGGCAATCTTGCGCCAGATGTCAACATCTAGGCCTAATACCTTTTGGTTGGGAGTCGCACACTTTGGCCAATACTACACTATTGTTTCCCAACTATTATACACAACAATACTGGAGCAATTGTAGTACTAGCAATAACTGATTAAAAGAGCACGACAGGACATATGTCAACCATTTCCACAAACATGAAATGAACAAGAGACTAAATCTAATTTTTGGTTTTATTGTACCATAACAGCATGACCTTTGAGCATGTGATCATTAAGGAGGTACAGTAGCTGTCAAGATGACATTAGAAGCAAACAAAAAAACAAGGGTTCTCATTACAGTTCTGAAATGTAGACTTAAGCCAGGGATAATCACAATAATAGTGAATTAACATGTTTCTTTTCAAAAACGAATAACACAACAGAAGCATGGAAACGATAGGAAAAAGATATCTCCCTTTTGTTGACTGTGTTCTTGTGGGTAATTTCATGAATGGACAAAGATAGGGACGGCCTTTGTAGCTGTTATAGCAAAAGCATTCACTAAACAATCAAATACACATCTCAAGGTACAGAATTCCTGTACTTTAGGCCTTAGTCAATATACAATCTTTTCCCTGACGAGGCACGAGTCCAATATTGACTAATACCTGTCACGTCAAGTTAGATAGAGATAGATAACTCAAGCTACATTTCTGACTGTATCTAAGTGCACAAATCCTTTTGGGGGCCTACAAGATGTGGGTAAATAAATACAAACATGTTATATTTAATAACCTACTTATAAAAAATCTATTGTACCATTTCATTTTATAGTTTACACTATATATATATATATATATATAGAAAATGCCCAAATGGACAGTGTATGAATAGATTCATAGAAATCATAAAAACATAAAATGCCTTTTTTGGCTGTTTGTTTTGACAGTCCTCACTGTAAAAAAAAATTTGCAGCAATTAAGGCAAAAGGCTGTTCCCCATGATTACAATTATACCTGAGTACCTAGGACAATATAATAATGTTACATGTACACATCATTACAGAAACAACTTTGGTGTATGGAATATTACAACGTGAACATCAAATATTTTGCCGTTTTAAAACACAAAGCTAGGCAATGCTAATAGTTAAAAACTAAACAACTGCATTAAGTCACAATCAAACACATCAGAAAATTACTTTCTTTGTCTCTTTGTCTTCTCTTGTGTATTACCAATTGAACAATCTCTCATCTATTGTGCTATAACAATAATTATTGAAATAATCAAAAAACTGTTTTTTGCTATGTAAATAAAAACAATATTATTAAAGGGTACAATTTGTCAGACAATCTCACAGGCTCTGCTAACTTTCAAAAGGTGCCAGCTATATCTGCTATAAGCCATTTGTGAAGGAAACATTGGTCTCTCGGCTGATACTTTCTTTCACTTCCACTGGCAGTGCGTCAAAGAGGTGGTCCTCAACAACTAGGCAGTTCTTGCGCAGCAAACGACAGTTGCCCAACTGGGCAGGCAGTCGGTCTAGACAGTTCCCTCTGAGCTCGAGCTGAGTCAGCTGGACAAGCTGACCCACTGTCTCTGGCAGAACGGTAAGCCCATTGTTTCCCAGACATAGCGCCTTGAGCTTGTTGCATCTGAATAGTTGCTTGGGCAGCACCTCCAATTTGTTGGAGTTAATCGCCAGGTGTTGAAGGTTATGGAGAAGTCCGACGTCTGGTGGGAGCACTGTAATGGAATTGTGGCCTACATCCAGATGTCTGAGTTTGGGCAACGTGAACAAGGCAGGAGGCAGGGTCTCCAGTTTGTTGTGTGACAGGTAGAGAGCCTCTAAAGTTTTCACTTGGCCGATGGAAGCCGGAATGGTAATAATTTTGTTGTGCCACAGTTTAAGGCAAGTCAGCCTCTTGAGGTGTTGAAAGCTGATGACCTCCTCTATGGTTCGGATGTTGTTGGATTTTAGGTCAAGTTCCTGTAGGTTGGTCAGGCTGAAAATAGCATGGGGGATGCGCTCCAACTCACAGCTATACAGCTCTAGTTCAGCGAGGTTAGTCATCTTTTTAAGACTATTGAGTACCAATAATTTGGTGTCATCGTTGTGCACCACTAATCTTACTAGATGTGGCGAGAGCTCTGTGATATTTGTGGGCATTTTTGTGAGATTGCTCTTCAGATACAATGTTTTGAGGTGTTTCAAATCCCGCATGGACTCCAGACCTATCATTTTGTTATTTTCCGGGCTCAAGTTCCCAACTAGATTAAGCTCCCTCAGGCTTCTCAGCAAATACACCCAAGTGGGAATCTCTGCAACATCAGTGAACTTCACGTGAAGGCAGCGGAGATGGTCGCGAAGGAATGCAAAGGCGGTCTGCTCTACTTTGGCTGGGCAGTGGCAAAGATGCAGCTCCTGTAGGCTTGTCATCTGAGAAACCTTTGCAGAGAACCTCACCTCAGGAATCAGTTCCAGCTTAAGCACGTCCAGGTCAGTGAGATCAAACACTGCGTTGGGGAGGCCAGAGAGCATGAAGAGATGCAGCTCCTGCTGATCCTGTGCATTCCGTGTCACAAGCTGCCTCAGTTTTTCAAAGGTCCACTCGTGATTAAGACTGATCTCTCTCAGCTTGTTTTCGCTGACCTCCGACAAGAATACACCAAAGCGCTTGGAGTAGAGTTGGTCATACTGGTCGACCATGTGTAAAAGGAACGCAAAGTCGTTTTTGACATCTGGAATGTCACTGAAGCTGCTCTCCTCTCTGACCTTCTCAAATGAGTACTCTTTAAGGGGCCGCCGGAACAGCCAGAACAGAGAATAAATGCACACCATCCCGTAGATCATAATCAAAGCCATGTAGCTGAGGAGAAGCTTTCGCAGCATGAAAGCCATGTTGTGGGTGCAAAAGAATTTTGTGTACCCTGTCAGATGTTTAATATCGGGCACACATATGTGCTGGAAGTCGATAGCAGCCATAAAAGTGGACGTGTACGACAAAATCAAAATGAACTTGACCGTTTTGACAATGGTCTGAGCGACATACAGCTTGTAAATAAAGTCACTGTCCTCCACGTGGGCCCGGAATTTTCTCACCTTCTCAAATAGGGCCTTGGCCTGCTCGCCGTCTTTCTTGTCCAGGATCGTCAAACTACTTGGGACCTCAGCGATGGGCTTATCGGCGGAGAACTTGACCCCGCTATTTCCAAGCATGGGTGTGGACAAGCTGGCATCCGTGCCATCTTCTTTGCCTTCTGAGGACACGTGTTTCGGAGCTGAAGTCGTCCCCGTCAGCCTCTGCTTGTTCTCTTCAGAGTCCTCGCAGGCGGTCTCAGACAGAGCCTTGGTGGTCCAGGGAGACTCAAAACATCTACCCAGGATGGAGACAAAGTGCTCAATCTTTGAGCTAGTTTTGGGGTATTTAAACCAGAAATTACTGCTGACCATCAGTACGAGGGTGTGGATGAGGGTGAGGTATGGGAAGTACTTGGAATACCAAGGCAAGGCAACGTGGTAGCACATTTGGTTGACAAAGATATATTGTTGATAGTCCAGGTTGGTGCTGATCCCTGACGGCTGCGGTTGTCTAGTGTACTTTTGTGCATGTGAAATGTGGAGATTGTGGACCTCACTGTCAGGTAAGTCCTTCGGAATGATCGGAGTGGTGGTGGACAGTGTTTCCACATTGACCACTTGTGTGGTCGCCTCCTTTGGACTTTGTGTGGAGAAAGGTTTAGCCCCTGCCCCCGACATCTGTTCTGCCTCCTCCAGAAAAGGAAGGCATGCCACCTGGTCCTTGGTGATCTGCATCGTCATGGCGAATATAGCCAGCATGAGCATGATCACGCCTAGGTAGTCCATGAAGACGTCCCACCATGGTTTTAGGATGCGGTACGTCGGTTGGATATCGTTCAGGGATGCAACCTCCGTGAGAGTGAACATCACTGCAATTGGGGAGATAGAAGAATGCGTTTTGGAATCAAAAGTGGTTGGTTAAACGTGCACATGTTACGGTATGGACACTCAGATATAGACAAAGCTTTAACAACAACACATTGAAAAACAATACCCTTTTTTTTTTTTTCTTTAAAATGGTGAAAATGTTTTCATTTTCCAATCGACTGGTGATGAACTCCAGAAGGTTTTTGTTATCTTATGAATCAAGTTTCCTTTAAGGTGAAAGTACAATACTACAACAACAATCAACAGGGGGTTTCATTTTTGCAGTATCTCAAACGCAAGGTAAATAATTGTGTCACGTTTCTCTGGTTAACAATACAATTCACAATCAATGTAACCATGATGAAACATTTACGCAAAGTAAGTAATATTGGTGGGGGGAGGGAGGGGGTATCTGTACAGAAAATGGCCTAACATAGATAAACAATGGATAAGGAACCGCAACCTTACAGTGGGAAGAAACCTTACTTTTGGCATATAATAATGTCATTATACTGATACAATACTTCATTTTAAATGTTAAAGGATGTATACCAAATGACTATCGTATTATCCCGACATAAAGCAGCCACCCAATATAGCCCTGGTTGTGACTCACACGACACGTGCATTTTTATTTAGCTAAGAGAGCCATGTGTGCTGTCTTATGCCCCTTTTGTTATGTGGTACTTCCTGTATTCGGGCTGTTGCACTCGTCTCTCTTAATGTTTGCACCCTTACTGGTGTATGACTAAAAGGCAGGGGTTCATTTTCAGTTTTAAAATCTATTGAAGTCGTGCGCTTTTAATTTTCCCGGAAAATTGAATCGAATTATCAACTTATCTTAATGATGAACTGGTCGCCGGTCCTATGTAACAATGCAATCAACCATCATTATTTTCAGTAAAGGCGGATTAAGCCCCAAACAGTGTGAGACCACAACACACTAAATGTGTTTCACTACAGCGGTCTTTTTTTTCCACGAAGACATTCGTGTTGGCCCGTTTGGATGGACTTACAGTCGGGAGTTTACAGATTAATGGGTTACAGACTGAAGATCCGGTTCGGTAATTATTCACAGATCTTCGGTAATCTTTTTTTAAAACAGGGCCGACGGTCTCCTTCACGCTTAGGGTGTGCGAAATCAAGTCAAAGCCAACGAGAGGAGAAAAAAAACTGGTCAAGTGTCCAGACGTTTTATCACAAGGTGTTATTTAATGTGAACGTAGTTGCAAGACGTCAGGTGACTGGGAACACGGGGGGACACTGGGAGCCGAGCCCCGGCGTGGGCCAGGGCTGAACACTCAACCCGTTAACACTTCCACGGTATGATCTACCCCTGGCCGTGTAGAGAAACGTTAACTTAACTGAAGGAACATGCGTTGCATAATTACTATGCAATAAACACGTATGAAATGGCGATGTACTTACTGTTTATCCGGTGTTGTCGCAAACTATTCTGGCTTTGGTCGACCTTCCATGTTCAGTCTTTTTTTTTTCTTTTTTTTTTTTAATAGGCCGAGTTCATTGCACTTTTACGAGTCCGATGTAACGACGGGCACGTAGTCCGCCTCAGCGTTTGTCCGCGATAACGCAACACACATTTCCAATGTCTGAGACAAGGGCCATCTCGCCTTGCAACTTAAGGAGAATATGCGCAGATCTTCTGCTCGCACTCCCGTCTACGACCGAGAGGGTGGTCCCGTGGCTTTATCCGCTTTTCTCATTGGAGGATGGCACTCTAAGCTCTGCACACGCACACACACACACACACACACACACACACACACAGCCCGGCTTGCTTGCTTATCTACATGTTCAACTGTTCCAAGGTCCCCATACCCCCCCAAACCGCCTGTCTGTAAGATGTATTTGCCCGCAACAGGCGTATAGAAAAATAAAAAGATGCGCGTACATACTCACCTATGCACCGCGCATACACATGCCACGCCACTGATGTGTTATAATTGATCTATCTGTCTATTTGTATCTATCTGTGTCTGTCTGTCTGTCTGTTTGTCTGGACTGACTGTTTGTCTGGACTGTCTGTCTGTCTGTCTGTCTGTCTGTCTGTCTGTCTGTCTGGACTGACTGTCTGGCTGGCAGCTGTCTGTCTGGCTGTCTCTCTGTAAAGCCACCAAATAAATACAATCCAAGACCAGTATATCGTATTGGATTGTAACGCAGTCACTGTATAACTGAAGCCGCTTCCATCCCAGCTATTGTCAGAGTATAGCAGGATATGGCAGCTGATACACAGCGTAGAGGTGTAGCCTCCAGAGTTTCGACATGATACAGGTTTCAACCGGTCCTGGGCTGCTGGCTCTGTGAGCGCTCACTCCTCCCATGTGCGCTTGGGAAGTAAAGAGGGGGGGAACAGGCTTTGAGAGGGTTCTGGCTGTGATGTTCTCTGCAGATACAGCCCACTGT
>OMNR01091319.1:0-10142 GCA_900303205.1 Mora moro
ACACTCTTAAATATTGTATAATGGTTAGTGCTTTAATGCTTTTAAGAGGGTAACCTTCTCAGACACCCATTGTTGTGTATTGGTTTTTAAAAGATTCATGACGACCATCTGATTGATACGGTCGAAACTACTGGGGACATTAAGGGGACCTGATGTCCACCCTCAGCACCGCCACGCTCGTGTCTGACATGTTGGCGTCGACCACCGTGTCACTTCCCTCGTACTTTATGCTGGAGCCACCCCCCTCGTGACGGACGAAGGTGCTGACCTTCCCCTTGTACATGAGGTTGTAGAGATTGTGGTCGCACGGTGTGTCGTGGTCGAAGAAGCCCACGGCGAACCAGTTGTTGCCAAAGACGGGAACCGTGTACGTGACGGCCAGCCTGGCTCGGTTGGTGTTGCCGCTGACCGGGTCGTAGGTCGAGACGCCCGCCGTGCCCTTGACCGCACCCTTGGTGAAGGTGGCGGTGCCTTTGGTGTGCGCTTGTATTCTGAGGGTCGGGGGCACATTGTAGTGCCCATTCTCCAAGTGCACCCTGGTGATGGGGACAAGGACAAATGACACCCAGATGACACCCAAACAAACTAACATGACAAAATCACTGTTACTACTATTTAGCATGTTGAATCATACCAAAATGACACCCAAACCAACAAAACCGATTCAATTACTACTGTTCAGTCATTGAGCAGATGCTTTTAGCCAAAGCAACTTACAGGGAGTTTTATTATTTATGTTATTCATCATGAAGGAGCAGGTAGGGGTTCGGGGGCATCTGGCTCTAGGATGCCTACAGGTAGACTGAGGACATGGGGGATCGAACCCAGTACCTTATGGCTGGGTTCCTCGCCACATTACTCTCCTGTCCCTAAAATACTCAAATGTGAGGGTTGTACTTCCTGTTTGTGTGATTGGTATTTAAATGAACCAATGGCAGGTTTACTGTGGGTCTGCGAGGATGTAATGTTCACACAAGTTGTGGATCTCCACATTGCAGTCACGGGCAATCAGGTCATTTTCTAGCCTGGAGGAAACACAGCAGTTGGCTCAGATAAACACACTGGTTAGGCTCCATTTACTGGTCAGGCTCCATTTTCTACTTTTAGTAAACTCCTAGTTTAAAGGGGATCATTAAAACACGATTGTATCATTAAAACATCTTGAAAATAATGATTCTGAAGTGTTAGGTAAACAAATGTGGCTCAGTCCTTTCTCTGTAGTGTGATTTATTTTCCTGAACTTCTCCTCGTCTGAGAGCTGTTTACGGTGGATGTTCCCTTCCAACCACTCTCTCCTTGTTTAAGAATTTGTTCTTAATGCTTTCTAGAGATTGTGCAACGATTTCTGCTTGTCCAAGCAACTTGTAATAGTAAGCAAAGTATTAGTATAAGGGAAGTATCCGTCATTAGTTTTGTATTCACACGTATTCACATGTTACTTTGCCGTTACCTTTAATCAGCAGGGTTATAAGTGATAACATAATTCTCCACACTGACTCTAGGAGGCCTTCAGGTAGACATTGAACCCAGTACCTTATGGCTGGGTTCCTCGCCACATTACTCTCCTGTCCCTAAAATACTCAAATGTGAGGGTTGTACTTCCTGTTTGTGTGATTGGCATTTAATTGAACCAATGGCAGGTTTACTGTGGGTCACCGGAGTCTTTGCCCTCCACAGTGCAGTCCCGGTCAGTCATGTTCTCTGGCCTGGAGGAAACACAGCGTTGTTTCAGATATGAACACACGATCTCCTATCCTCCTGGTCTCAGGTGTAGCGTCTCCCAGAGTACTGACCCCTACTACACACCTGGATATACAGAGCCGTGTGCGCTTTACCTGCGAGGGGAGCCTTTTAGGCTGCTGAGTTCTTGTCGCCGGGGGTCAATTTAATAACAGGGTTTTTAGGCAGGTACGACACTTACGTAGTTTACTCCAGCCCGGGACACAAGGTAATATCAGGAAAGTTTCAAGTATCAAAAGCTTCCTCAAATGATTGTACTGGAACTGATTTTGCCTCACCGATGGTTCAAAGGAATCGACCACATGTTCTCTGTGGTGACTTAACAGCTGGACAAAGGAGAGACGCAGCAGGTTTCCACTGTCTGTAATATTTCCCAATGAACTCCTTGTGTGTGTAAAGGCAAGGAGAAGTCTGATTTGTACAATAAGTCCCCTTTAACGTCCAGTTAGCACTTTTTTCTAAATATTACAAGTTTTAACCAATAATAATGCAATTTCTGGCGTACATCTTCTAATGAAAAGGTTCTCCGAGATCTAACTTACTTTTCACTTTCCGAAATATGTCGATGTTTATTTCTGTCTCTGTGACAAAGGGCAGAGCTTTCTTGAAGAGGATCCCAGGGACGATGGGGAAGGCAGTGAGGTGGTATATGTATATATACTGATTTCTCATGGGCCCCGCCTCAGTATCGTTCCATCTGATTGGCTCCCTGTTAAGGGGGGGGATATAATAGCGAAAGTTAGAATTTGACAACGCCCATTTGAGAAATGATTAACACGATTAATACAAGAACTTTGACGCCAAAACCAACTCTTTATCTACTCTTTATAATACAATCGGTTCAACCACACCGTGAGATCACAACCTGGAATTTCTTGTCCTTTTCCTTGTTCCGGATAATACAGGCATCTCTGTTAATCTCTTCCTCCACTCTGCGTTCACATGCTCTGATAAAGCATCTATATTGAAGTGGGTCTCTCTGTATGCTAGAGCTAGCATTCTGTGAAGTCCTCTGTTGTACTGAGTTTCTGGATTCAGTTCCTTGTCAACACTGGAATTGATTCCATCAGATGCTGGTTTTACTGTCCAATGTTAACACCGCTACAAGTACCACATGCCACAGGTTGTGCTCGCTCCACTTGGGCCTTCAAGCGGACGCAGAAGACGAATCAGTGTTCCCGTCGCAGTGACTTTTATTATTTTGACCCATTGGAAATGCTATCACCTGGACCGATTACATTGTCATCAATAACATGTACGGTTTGCACGATACCTTCATTGTCATAATCACCAGAAAGGTTTTCAACAGTTGACAACCAATTGACAACATCTTTAATGAATGCATTGTTTGAAGTCATCTTTGCAGTAAACCAAACTGCATGTTTGTACTTTTTCATTAGAGGGCAATTTTGAGGGCAAAATTGAATCCGCCAAATTTTGTCGGACATCACGAGATGTTTAATGATTAACTCAAATACAATTTTTAGACTCGGTTGACTCCTAGTATGTGGCTAGAGTGGTAGAGTTAATATTGTGCATTCCTGGATATTAAATGTTCTGTGGTGGTCCCAGTAGGAGCTGCTTTTAAAGGGAACTGAAGTAGCTCCACTTGACATGGTTAAGCTACGTTTGAGTCAAATAATGTTATGAATGAACACTCCTCTCCACTCATATCTTAAGATGTTTGATTTGAAAGAGAACGTATAATGAAGCAAATGACACTCAGTAATAGTAAATGGTAGTTTATTAGTCAGTAAATGATCCAGTTTTATAGAAGATAAAACACAGTATACACGGTATGAGCATGACATACAGTACAGGGCTACGGTAACTTATTATTACAGTATTGTCCTGAAATACAACAAAATGCAATAATGCTCATTAAAATGTATAAAAAGACAACATTTTACAAGTAAAAAACAAAATGAGAATCTAAGACATGAATAGTGCATGTTAAAATATAGGGATAAAATATAGCATAAGTAAAATGATATAAAGTAATATACATTTGTGATCGACAGTAATTGCAAATGCATGAATAAACAGAATGTAAACAGGAATGTAGTAAATTGTATATGCACAATGAACAGTATTAATATATATGTCTGTGTTGCTAACGTTGGCGGAGGGGTTTCTGTCGCTGTGTTGAGTTTCTGTGAAGTGCAGTTAAGTTTGGATGATCACAACTCACAAGGTCCTCAACAGCGCTCTGGTAACGGTATGGTTTTAATCCCCGGCATGTCGAGTTCTGGGAACAAAATACCTTTTTCATACAAGATAAACCACAGTTTGTTGTGTGCGAAATAGCCAGTGTCTTAATTCCACTTTCTATGCATAACGTTTCTACTGCTGATGTGTTATCGTTATAATATTCTGTGTGTTTACAGTCTGTTGCTGTCGTCTATCTACAGGATAAAGTTAACTTAGTCAACACTATGCAGAGTCACCGAAATAATCCGTGTCTTAACGACGTTCTCTTCATAACATTTCTACCACTGATCTGTTATAACGTTAATATTCTGTGTATCTACAGACTGATTTGTTATAACGTTAATATTCTGTGTATCTACAGACTGATTTGTTATAACGTTAATATTCTGTGTGTCTACAGACTGATTTGTTATAACGTTAATATTCTGTGTGTCTACAGACTGATTTGTTATAACGTTAATATTCTGTGCGTCTACAGTCTGCTCTTGTAACGTTACGATCCAAAGTTAATGCCCGACATGAGTTTTGGGAACAGAACACATTGTTTATTGATGTTTTCTGATGATTTTGCACACCGTCTATCTGCAGGTTAACGTTAGGCTAACGTTAGGCTAACGTTACTAACATGTTAGCGTTAGTCAACAGAGTTACTTTACGTTAACGTTACTAACATTTAACGTTAGTAACGTAGGTATGACTACGGCCAATGGTGTAACTCTATCACTCCTACCGGCCAATGGTGTGACTCTATCAATCCTACCGGCCAATGGTGTAACTCTATCACTCCTTCCGGCCAATGGTGTAACTCTATCACTCCTACCGGCCAATGGTGTGACTCTATCACTCAGTCAGCGGCAGACTTTGGCGTTTCTAGGGCCTCGCCTGCTACGGTCCAGCCAAAAATATATTGTTCACATTAGGGATAATAACATCAAGCAGTCTATCAATATCCAACCGATCTCAGACTGTTATTCAGATACATGTTTTGGAAGCATACTTAGTTCCATTTTAAAACTAACCAAATAACCAAAACAAGAAAAGTTTGGGGTGTTAGGGCTGTTCTGTGCCCTTAGCTCCACTACTGGGCACCTAACTATTGTTAGGTGCTCTTTTATTGTCTAACACTAGGAAGGGTTTTATGAAGAAGCTGCCCCAAAATGTAATTCTTAGAGCTATTCTCTCCTATATCATCTTAAATATAAGAAGGAATAATCAATATTTATATTTATAAGAATCTAAATATCATTAGCTTCCTTGAAACACTATCCAAGTAATTTCATTGTTTTATTTCTGAATTTGAACAACATTCAAGAGCAAGTGTTGGTCAGAACTGAATTGTGTTTTGACGTGGGGATTGGACACTGCTACTGAGTATATGGATGATGCTAGTGAGTGCTAGGTTATGATTGGACACTGATACTGAGTATATGGATGATGATTGGATGCTGATAGTGAGTGCTAGGTTATGATTGGACACTGATACTGAGTATATGGATGATGATTGGATGCTGATAGTGAGTGCTAGGTTATGATTGGACACTGATACTGAGTATATGGATGATGATTGGATGCTGATAGTGAGTGCTAGGTTATGATTGGACACTGATACTGAGTATATGGATGATGATTGGATGCTGATAGTGAGTGCTAGGTTATGATTGGACACTGATGTATATATGTAATATATATGTAACTTGTATTGACATATGCACAGGATACATCCAATATGACATGTATACAGGAAGGTGAATTACATATTCAGAACAAAAAGAAAAAAACTTTCTGTCAAAAAGTTAAGTATTCAGTGTTTTGGTGTCAGCAATGGTGCCGATGTATTGTCTAGTGTCTACTTCCAAACTTTTAAACGAAGGTCTCTTCCTTTCTGCCATCGCTGCGTTGCCCTCGACAGGAAAAGGTACGGAACACGCGTGGTGCACCGCGGGAACACGCGAGGTGCACCGCGGGAACACGCGCGGTGCACCGCGGGAACACGCGCGGTGCACCGCGGGAACACGCGCGGTGCACCGCGGGAACACGCGTGGTGCACCGAGCGTGTTCCCGTGGTGCACCGAGCGTGTTCCCGTGGTGCACCGAGAGTGGTCCGAGGTCCTCATGTGCACCTCGGACCACTCGTCATGCTCCTGATTTTCCACCTTCACCCTTTCCTTTAGATCACCAACCTTGCACACATCGCTGTGTATTTGTGGTCATGTGTTTCCTAGTTCCACTTGAATCATTTTTTCTCTGCGTCATCGACTGTGATGCATGGCAACGTTTTGAAAGGGTAATAATAGATAAACAAATACATTCTATGAAAGTGATTGTTCTGTTGCTAACTAGCGGGACAGGTCAGCATGTGCTCTGGCGTCACGGCTCTGCTGCATGTCTTCCATGTCTGCTCCTTTGTATTTGTTTAGATTTATTACCCTTCCCTTTTTTTGGTGTTCCTTATCCTTTTTCATAAATTCACGCTGCATGTCTTTCTCTTCTGAAACATGTGGATGTAGTCAGCTGTAAGTCAGGTACTCAACACACGAGCAATGAAGAGAATGAAACCAGATGAACACAACGCTGATACTCAACACAAACATCAGAGTACCATTCTCCTCCCCTCACACACACACACACTCACACTCACACTCACACTACACTGCACCACATGTGTTTGTGACATTGGTTCATCTCGTGTTGTTGGAGAAGTGAAGGAGGATGTTCTCCGGTCATCTGAAGTGTGTTCGGTCGTGTCTCCCAGACGTGAACCAGGCGCTGCGGCTGTGTCTGGGAACCACGGCGACGGGGGCGGAGTTTGGTGCCGTCTCCGCCCTCAGCATCAACCACGACTGCTCGCGGCTGCTGTGTGGTTTCGCCAAAGGACAGGTGGGCACACACACACACACACACACACACACACACACACACACACACACACACACACACATATTAAAGGAAGTAGTATGTATTAAAGGAAGTGTGTTCATTCTCCTGATCCTCAGATCACCATGTGGGATTTGGCCAACGGGAAACTGCTGAGGACCATCACAGATGCACACCCTCCTGGGACCGCTGTACTGCATGTCAAGGTACAAGTACACACTCAGTACTGCATGTCAAGGTACAAGTACACACTCAGTACTGCATGTCAAGGTACTAGTACACACTCAGTACTGCATGTCAAGGTACTAGTACACACTCAGTACTGCATGTCAAGGTGCTAGTACACACTCAGTACTGCATGTCAAGGTACTAGTACACGCTCTAGTACTGCATGTAAAAGTAAAAGAAAATTCTATGAGATAAATAGATAAACCAGTTTTAAGTGAGCAAACAGATGAATAATAATAACAATGAATTAACAGATGTCTTTTCTTTGGTCTCTCAGTTCACAGATGACCCGACGCTGGCCATCTGCAATGACAGTGGAGGATCGGTGTTTGAGTTGGCCTTCAGGTAAATAATTACACCCCCGCTAATGACCTGAAGTTATAAAGTACTACACAGTACACCCCTGTTAATGACCTGAAGTTATAAAGTACTACACAGTACACCCCCGTTAATGACCTGAAGTTATAAAGTACTACACAGTACACCCCCGTTAATGACCTGAAGTTATAAAGTACTACACAGTACACCCCCGCTAATGACCTGAAGTTATAAAGTACTACACAGTACACCCCCGTTAATGACCTGAAGTTATAAAGTAAAGTACTACACAGTACACCCCTGTTAATGACCTGAAGTTAGCAGGTATTACACAATGAACAATGAACCTAAACCTGCAGTTAATGACAGGATCAGTGTATCTGCTGCCCTCTAGAGTTTGGAAATACATGAGTGCTGCTTTAAATGTAAAAACCTTGACCGTAGCATTATATTTCTATCATTCGTTCATCATGGAATGGTGAACGAACGAAAGGTCAAGGCTGAACAGACCCCAATCACTCACAGAACCCGTGTGTTCTGGTGGTTCTCTGTGTGCTCAGGAGGGTGATGGGGATGCGGTCCTGTGACTCCCGCTGCCTCTTCAGCGGGTCCAAGGGGGAGGTGTGCTGCATCGAGCCCCTCCACACCCCCCCAGACCGGAAAGACCACCCCATCGCTCCCTACTCCCTGCTGGCCATGGGGTCCCTCACCAAGGTATGGGGTCTGGGTCCGGATGGATGAAAAGATGTAAACATGAGATGCACGTATGAACTGAAACAGGACGCGTTAACGCACCTTTACAGAATGTTAAAAGAATGAAAAAGAAAGGAAATAAAGAAATGTGGAGGATATTCAAAGAACATATTGGTAGTTCTTTGGATAGGAATAACATACCTCTATAGGAGGGTTTCACGGGATGTCTTCACCGTTCTAATCTGCATGAACAGCTGGTTGGTTCTTCTAGAGTGTCTGGTCATGGCTTCCCGAGGTGGGGGCCTGAACATCTTTTATGGGACTTCAGATCACATGATTGGAACCATCCTGTATACCAATATGTCAGTGGAAATCTAATTTATTTTATTTCAGATTCTCGTGATTGGACTCAAGCCGTCCCTCAAAGTGTGGATGACCTTCCCCTACAACAAGGTGGGTCTTCGCCGAGCCCATGGCTCTCTTCGCTGTCTTCTGGTCTCCCTGTGGGCATCATGTTTGTTTGTTTCCTCTTCGTTCGTTTCAACTTTGTTTGTGTTCAGTTATTCCAAACCGCATTTGTGATTTTGGAAGTATTTCATCTTGTCATGTTTGTGTGATCAGTGGTCCTACGTGTGTTCCCCCGTCCAGTCGGACCCCTCTAGCGTCCCTCAGCTGGCCTGGCAGTTTGTTCCCGCCCAGAAGACGTACAACCCGGTCCTGGCCTTCTGCAGGGGGCACACCGTACACTTCCTCTTGGTACCCCAACACCTTCAACTCCTTCCTCAGACACCTTCACCAGCTCCAGACCTCTCCGTTCAGATGGCTCACAGTACAGTTTCTGTCACAGATGCTCTGCTCAAGATAGAAAAATACTACTACAAATGGAGAATAGAATATATATACAATACAACTGGAAGTCAGGAATAATCATGAAACGTATGAAAAAGAAATTCAGAAAGTATGCATATATACGCAAACATTTGCATAACATATTACATTATAAAATACAATCCAGAAATACATGCAAATATATATAACTATGACATCTGAGTCCTCTGTTGCTTTGGATAAAAGCTGCTAAAAGGTGTGTTGGATACCATGGCAACGTGTTAACCCCACCATGCCTCCAGGTGAAGAAGGAGGAGATGGGCTCCATCCATGTGGTCAAACAGAGGCAGCTCCACCTCAACTGTGACATCATCAGCCTCAGTGTGAGTACCAGCAGGGTGAGGACGCTCAGCCTCAGGGTGATGACGTCATCAGCCTCAGGGTGAGTACCAGCAGGGTGAAAACATCATCAGCCTCAGGGTGATGACATCTGCAATTGCAATTTGCGATTGCAATTGTATTTGTGTAGGGTTAATGTTCAAAAACTAGATGAAAGATTAGCTCATTGAAAATGTGAAATGCATCACTGAGCAGTTGTTGAAATTATTAACCAAACACACTCTTATCTGCCATCGTTTTAAGAACCTAAAAAAAATACGAATTACATTTTCAAACAAATGCACAACGACGAAATGTTCTCTGAAACCTTCTGCTCTCACCCTTGATTCTCTCTCTCTGGTTCTCTCTCTCTCCCTGGTTCTCTCTCTCCCCCTGGTTCTTTCTCCCCCTGGTTCTCTCCTGGTTCTCTCTCCTGGTTCTCTCTCCCCCTGGTTCTCTCTCTCCTGGTTCTCTTTCTCTCCTGGTTCTCTCTCTCTCCCTGGTTCTCTCTCCCCCTGGTTCTCTCTCCCCCTGGTTCTCTCTCCCCCTGGTTCTCTCTCCCCCTGGTTCTCTCTCTCCTGGTTCTCTCTCCCCCTGGTTCTCTCTCTCCTGGTTCTCTCTCCCCCTGGTTCTCTCCTGGTTCTCTCTCCTGGTTCTCTCTCCCCCTGGTTCTCTCCTGGTTCTCTCCTGGTTCTCTCTCCCCCTGGTTCTCTCTCTCCTGGTTCTCTCTCCCCCTGGTTCTCTCTCTCCTGGTTCTCTCTCCCCCTGGTTCTCTCCTGGTTCTCTCTCTCTCCCCCCCCCCCCCGCCCCTCTCCCTCCCCCTCCTCTCTCCCCCCTCCCCTCTCTCTCTCCTGTCTCTCTCTCTCTCTCCC
>OMNR01091348.1:0-10791 GCA_900303205.1 Mora moro
TATAACAGATATATATTTTTAAATATATTTTGTTCTGGGGTCTGCTGGGGTCCATGTGAGTATATTACTCAGGGATGTGAATCATGCTTACAGTCTGTCTAAATCTAAATTGTCTGATACGTAGCAGATGTTTATGGTGCACAGCTGCTTTGCGTTGAAAGAAGTGACTCACAGACACACTGTCTGTGTGGTTTTGGTGTGAGGAGTAAGGGGTATTCCATTCTCAAGGTTGAAGGTGCATCACTGGCCCAAATGTTCTTCAACATAGCATGATCATGTGACATCCTTTCTTGTGGTGGACAATATGTGGACAAGGAATGGACAATACGTGGGGGCCGCTCGGCACGTGATGCACTAGCAGCATCCTCGCGAGTCACTTCCTCTTCAGCGTTGCGTTAGTTCCTCCTTATCGTCCTCCTCCCCTGAGGGCTCCAACACATTGCACATTAGGGGGAGTGCTGACCACCAGCAGAGCCCTCTCATTCTCTGCTCCAGGACAGATGCTTTATGGTTGTTTAGTGCAGTGGGGGGATTTAATACATAATCCTGGCATAGCTTACTAATATAATGGGTGCTATTTAGGATTTGCTTTATTATGGATACATTGTTCCACATGATGCAAGTTCTTGCTGAATTTAAATACATGATTGACTAATAATAATAATAATAATAATAATAATAATAACAACTTACATTTATATAGTGCCTTTCAAGGGACCCAAGGACGCTTTACACGTAGCAGACAAAACAAAATAATACAGGAACAGGAAATAATGATAGTAAAGATTGCCGAGGATGGTAGAAATGAACTAGAGCCCATAGGCCTCGGTGAACAGGTACGTTTCAGTTCCAAGCACAGAGCCTTGGGGTCTTGGTTGACTGGGGCCGTGGTGGAACTGGAGTCTCTGATGGTGACAAACTTTTTGCTGTTTGAAGAGATATGACGGGAAACCAGGAGAGAGCCCAGGAGGATGATCAGCAGCGATGAGGAGATCGTTGGTGATATTGATGAGGGTTCAGTTTCTGTGCTGTGGTGTGTGACCTGAAGCCAGATTGAAGGGGTTCATAGAGCTCATGGATGGATGTGCTGGTGGAGCTGGGCGGCAGCTGCTCTTTCTAGGATTTTGCTGAGAAAAGGAAGGTTGGCGATCAGCCAGTAGTTGTTGAGGTCATCTGGGTCCAGACTTGGCTTTTTGAGGATGTGGGTGACTGCGGTCATGTTGAAGCTGGAGGGTACCATGCCAGATTCCAAGGAGGAGTTGATAATGTTCACCATGATGGGGCACAGGCTAGGTAGGCATGTCCAGAGAACAGGCGGAGGACTTGGCTTTGATTGACCTGCTTGGTGACATGAGGAGCATCCACAGGGGAGAAGGAGGAGAGGCAGCACTGAGGCAGGCATGCAGCGAAGGGAGCAACGCCCTGTGGCTCAGGTGTGTGTGTGTGTGTGTGTGTGTGTGTGTGTGTAGGGGGAGTAGGCACCCAGCCTTGGAGCACAGCAGCGGTGCAGCAGTGACGGGGTGACGGGTCCAAGAGAGAGGCAAGGGATAGCCCTGATATCGCGGCAGGGAGTAGTCCAGTCGGGGGATACCAGAGGAGATAATCCACAGTTTGTTGAGGACGCCAGTAGATCTAGGCTAGCAGCTGGTCGGCGGAGTACGTGAGTACACAGGGCCACAGGGCCACAGGTGTATAACCATCAAACTGTTAGCAACACAGGACTGGGAGATGTTGAGAGAAGATAGGAAGTGGCGGAGACAGTCCACACCTATTCAAGTGAGTGCTTAGTTTTGATTGGCCAACGTCGGAGTCAGCTGAGCTATCGCTGGTCGGCGATTGGTTAGTGTAGGGCTGGGCATTACCGACCGCGGTTTCCCCCAAAAAATGTGAATGGTTGTATGTCAGTGAATATAGAGTCACAGTGCCATGACTGGCTGCGTAGTTTTCCCTCCTTGACCAAGTGATGTTTAGTAATGAATCACTGAGCCATGAGCTGACCCTCAGGGTGAGTGCATGTATGCACCCCTTTTTAGCTGGGCTCTATTTTCAAACAACGTAGCCCTTACCCTAGCCCTGACACTGAGCTCTTAACAAATCCTTACCTTACCTCAATCCCCCCCCTTCACCCTAGGCCTAAAACCTAACCCTAGTCCTAACACTTACCTTGCGTCTCGCATGAACCCTAACTCTAAACCTAACCTTAACTGTCCAGGGTCAAACCGTGACACACAATGCAGCCAGCCAGACAGACAAAATAGAAGTAAATGAAACGTTTCGCGTCATTCCACACATCTTTATTCTCGTTAAAGGGGTCATAGGCCTCCATCGACAGGTTTACCGTTGGAACTGAATCAGCACACACACAGTAAAGTAACACGCAGAAGAATGCAGAATAGCAGTAGCAGAGTGCACACGTGTAAATCTGTGTAAAAACATAAATAATCATAGATAGACATGTCATCGGAGAGGAAGGAGATGTTTACAAAAAAGATCACAGTGAAACAAGGAGCAGATGGGGGGTAAACTACAATAATACCGGAATACAAATGTCAAACGTTTAATTTCTCGTAACGTTCTCGTTCTCGCTTGTCGTGTTGTATTTTATTTGGTCATCTGGAGCTGGTTAAAATACAACCGTTTCACAGTCGTGGCATTTTGTTTTCACAGTGTTCACATTTGATTGGATATTAGTTATTATAGTAGAAGTTATCACAATATAGGTTAACTTATCACAATAAGTTTGCTTGATTGTCGTTGGCTAATGGATATGTACTTCCTCACTCAAACAAGTTATCTATATCCTTGCTAAACTTCTCTACGATAAAAACTGATATTGAGATACCATTATCATCAGCATACAAGTCTGTACAAAAATATGCAATTGTTCTGAGTGGATGATTGTGATTGTCTTCAGAAATTCTGAAATGTTCACAGTTTTTTGGAGCTACAGTCATATTCCGGGAACTAGCTGGCAAACTCGTCGTCACCCTTCAAATGACATACTTACACAGATATTTACACAACAGTGATTGGTCAGCAGATCATTAGGTAAATGTTTATGCTAATTCAACTTTAGCTAATTCAGAATTATGGGATTTGAGTGCCATTCATGAAACTGTCTTTTATTGTCTCTCATAAAAGCCTTCAAAACCAAGAGTTGTTTTCCAAATTCCCCATGGCTCTTAAAAAAGCATAAAGGGCAACATTTTATACGCATAGTCTATGTTTACACTCGTGGGGTCCACACCCAATGCTGGGCTGACAACTTATTTTCCAGACATCTTTGTTGTGGGTTTTCTTTTCTTTTTCTTTATTTTTTAGACAGCAACCCGGTGTGCACAGTTTAGAACGCAGATGCATGCTGGGTAAACAGCAGTATAATGACCAGGCTAATGACCATGGTAGGCTGTAATGACCAGGGACCATGTATTGACCAGGATCGTGACGTGATGAAGGTATGGCCAGGAGCCTAGTGACCAGGGTAATTATCAGGGTAATGACCAGACGGATAATGTTCAAGGTAATGCCCCAGATAAGGAACAGGGTATGGACCAGGGTAATGACTAGGATAAGGACCAAGGTAGTGATGAGGGTAATGGGCAGGGTAAGGACCAACAGGTTATAGGAGGGTTTCATACGCACATTCCAACTGCCATCTCGGTGCTTTTTCACCATTATAATAAGAATAAGAACAACTGGTTGCTTGGTCATTCTAGAATAAGAATAATAACAAATGGTTGTTCAGTT
The DNA here is from genome assembly GCA_900303205.1 of Mora moro. NCBI lineage: Eukaryota > Metazoa > Chordata > Actinopteri > Gadiformes > Moridae > Mora > Mora moro. Next base: position 3,748 of record OMNR01091348.1, read on the forward strand.
ATTCTACAATTTTTGGTCAAGAAGTACCAAGATCGTGGGCTTGAACTTTTTATGGAACTTCAGATCACATGACTGAAACCCTCCTATTGACCAGGGTAAAGACCAGGGTAAAGACCGGGGCTGGGACCAGACCTTTCCCTATATGTAAACTTTGAATCCGGATCACTGATCTGTAGCTCGCTTCCTCGCTTCCTCATTCTCTTGCATCCTTGATCCCTACACATGTCCACTGGTGGACGACGTCAACCTCCATGTGACTCATGAGCTTCACTGGAGTCGGGCCCAGTACTGACCCAGATCCTGGGGGTCCGAACCTGGAACCTGCACTGGTACCGAGACCCCAGGGGATATGAGCCCTGAGAGAGAGAGAGAGAGAGAGAGAGAGAGAGAGAGAGAGAGAGGGAGGGGAAGGGGGATACTGTAATCAACATCAGGACAGTTCACAAATATTAATATATGTTATGATTTTACTTTGGTAAAATCATAACTGGACAGACAGACAGACAAATAGTCGTACCTGTGTTGGCGTTAGCTGAGGACGCCTGCATGTGAGAGGAGGAGTAGAGGGAGTCGAAGGAGCGGGGGGAGGAGGGGAGCATGCAGGAGTAGGAGGAGACTGCTGGGGAAGGAAGAGACTGGAGGAGAGGAGGGGAAAGGAGGAGCAGATAGGAGAAGAGGGAGGAGTAGAGGAGAGGAGAGGAGGAGCGAGGAAGGAGAGAGGAGGGGGGAAAGGGAAGAGGAGAAGGGGAAGAGAGGATGAGGAGGAAGGAATGAAGAGGAGGGGGAAGGGAAGAGAATATTATAGGACAGTACCATAAAATAACGTCATATTTCCACAGAATGTAACATGATGCACAAAGGCTAATGGCTGTGTAGCTCATCTGGTAAAGCAAAGCATTAATATTGTTAGGGGTAAGGGGTTCGATTCCCTCTGGGGCCACCCATGCTAAGTAATGTATGCACTCACAATATTTTAAGACGCTTTGGATAAAAGCGTCTTAAAATATTGTGAGTGCATACAATCACCGACACATATATTATTATAATAACGTGTCGCTGCCTGAACACTAGAGGGCAGCAGAGTACCGTAGCTGGGAGTGCCTGTAAATATTAACCTCGTTCCCAGGCGTTCAGAAAATACAAAGAAGGCGAAACTCAAACCGACAGCAGAGATACGTCATGCGGGTTTTTATCTCAATGTTCTTTCTGATTCAAAGAAATCCATCTGGTTTCATAACTGAAACTGAAAGAAACATATTTTGTATGAATGCATTTCACAATGTTTAATGCGTAATGTGTGAGTGCGTGCGTGTGTGTGTCCTACCTGGACTGCAGAGGAGAATACAGACAAGGAGCTGTAACTAGACAGGGACGAGTCAGCCTGACTTAACATGGGCCCTAGAGAGAGAGAGAGGGGGGATTTTTCCTTTGATACATTTTTAAACTGCTTTGGCAATGTAAGTGTTTATTTTCCATGCTATTGAAGGTCGTCTGACTTGAACTTAGCATAAGTACACACACGAACGCGCACACACGAACGCGCACACACCAAGGGGTCTGAAAAATGAAGCCAACGCGGAAGTCTCCAAAACTGCAGTTCCTTGAATGGCCACTCGAGGCTGGCTCCAAAAGGAAGTCAGTCCCCATGTTAAAATGCCCAACTTTACAGCTGAAATAAACATGTTTACAGCCTGGTACAAAAAACGGTTTCTATAGCTATTGTCCCCCTTCATGACAACTGTACGGGGGTGAATTTTTATATAACTCCGTTATATAAATATATATAAACGTTATAATTGTATTAAGGCTGAAGGTTATGCATAATTAAGGGCGTGGCCGCTTTGAGTGACAGGTGGTGCTGTCACAGGAGGATAGCCGCTAGCTGTCTGCAGCATAGGGCCCGCCTCAGCTCCGCCTCTTTTACCATGTTTGGATTAGCCGAAAGTTGCGGGGAAGTCAGGCACTGCCAAGATGGAGCCGGCCAGGAGCCGCCCACTGAGCTTCACAACGGCTCTTCAGAAACCAATGGGTGACGTCACAGAGACTACGTCCATATTTTATACAGTCTATGGCACACACACACACACACACACACACACACACACACACACACACACACACACATACACACACGCACACCTGTGTTGTTGGTGTGTTGCTGGTGGTAAAGGGGTGTGTTAAAGGAAGTGGTTAGAGGGGCTTGGCTCTGCGAACAGGAAGTCCCACTCCCTGACCTCTTCTGACTGCGAAGCTTCTCCTCCCGCCTCCACTTGGCTCTGCGGTTGGAGAACCACACCTGCCAATCACAGACATTCCTCGTTAGAGAAAATGGGGGGTGAGTGGTCAGAGGGCTTTAAAACACCGTGGACCCCCCCACCTGTATCCTGGCCTCCGGGAGATCGATCTTGTTGGCCAGCCGCTCCCTGGCGAACACATCAGGGTAGTGGGTCCTCTCAAACTCTGTGGACCAGGAGGATGTGATCAGATGTTACTCATAAAGAAACAAAACCTAGCTGAGCTGATAGCCTAGCCTGCCCTGGCCTGGCCTAGCATAGTTTAGCCTAATCTAGTCTGGCCTAGCCTAGCCTAGCCTGGTCTGACCTGGGCTAGCCTAACCTGGCTAAGTCTTGCCTGGTCTAGTCTAGCCTAACCCAACATATTTTAACCTGGGTTAGTTTAGCCAAGCCTGGCCTAACCTAACCTAGCCTAGCCTAACCTAGCCTAGCCTGGGCTGGCCTCGTCCAACCAAGACTGGCCTAGTTTAACCTGGCTGAGCCTTGCTAATCTAATCTAATCTAAAATAAATCTAACTAATCATCCTAACCCAACCCAACCTAACCTAACATACTCTAGCCTAGCTAACCTGACGTAACCCAACCTAACCTAGCCTAACATAGCCTAGAATACTATGGTCATATTAGGCTAATTGGTAGCTCCCAGTGTCCACCAGTAGAAGACTGTGGTTGTACTGGGCAGCTCCCAGTGTCCACCAGTAGAACACTGTGGTTGTACTGGGCAGCTCCCAGTGTCCACCAGTGATAAACATCTTGCTCTGTATAGGTGTGAAGGAGAGCTCTTCTTCAACAGTTTCTTCTTGATTTCAAGTATTTCCATCACACAGACAATCGTCTCCATATCAGCCTCATCTATCTTAGCTCCAAACATCAGGAGACTGATTACTTAGATATTTGCCTACAACTGCCTTTTAAATATTCATCTATGGCACTCAGTTTAAATTATTTATACCACAGGATGGTCCTGAGTTTAAAATAAAAGTCGTAAGGCTTTCTGCCTGAGATCTTTGTTTTTGAAAGTAGTTCATGTTCTCTTTGGTTCGCTCAGCACTTTGTCCACTTGTAGTAGAAGGTGAACACAATCTGTCACATGGCCACTCTTCTACGTGCCGATTGGTTGAATATTTTCTGGTGTTGTATATGGTGTCTGGTTCGTCTGGCTGAACTTCTTCTGGTTTCCCTCTGAGTCACCTGATCATCTGCCCTGCGAGTTCAGGCAGATATTTTCTCCTTCCAATCATCTCGCTCACCTCACTCACTTTTTTATTTACCCCTGTTCGTAGTGATAAATATATACATATTTTATTCTACTCTTTATTCTACTTCTCCCCCAGGCCAGCAGTACACTCTTTTCAGGTGTACAGAGGTGTATCTCTATTTATTGTTATTGTCATTTGCTGTAAAACCTGAATTTCCCTTTTTCCAAGAGAAGAAGAAACGCCACTTGGTTACTTGTTTCAAATGGAGTTGAATTCAACTGGAATGGATCGCTGTAATTATGGGGAGCGCACGGCGGCACTGTGACGCCGAACTGCTGCTCTGGCAGCACATGAGCGGACATCGCTGTAATTGGCGTCTGCAGAGTCACATGGTGGCCGTATGTCCGTGTGTAGGATGGGTTGGGGGTGGGGCTTTCTGTGCGTGTCTGTGGTTTTTTTGTATCCTCTTTGTGTACGTGTGCGTGTGTGTGAGAGGGAGAGTATAAATGTGTGTGTGTGTGTGTGTGCGTGTGTGTGTGTGCGTGTCTGACCTTTCTCCAGAGCCTCTATTTGTTCCTGGGTGAAGCTGGTTCTGTTCCTCTGTAACTTCCTCTTCAGCTGCAGACGGAGAGGAGAGTCGCCTCCGTCCTCCCTCTCTCCTCCCCTTCCCGGGCCGCCCTCACCGGCCGGCCCGCCGTCCCCGTCCAGCAGGCAGCCGTCGGAGGCTACGGAGACCCGGAAGCAAGCCCCCCCCGTCAGCACCACCACCGGGCCGACACCGCTCCACCACCGCCGACACACCCCTTGTCCCCCCCGGCTTGAAGTATGGACTGATACTGTTCTGATACTGATAACGACGTCGATACTGAACTAACGTCGATACCGTACCGATCAGATACGAATCTGATTCAGTACCAACACCATACTGAACTGTACAGCCCACTAACTATATTCAGCACAGCACCCACTGCTAGTTGGTACAATCGAAATATCCTCCTTTCCACCTGTCTGGTATGGTTGATATATGACTGCATCAGGTCTTATTATCAGACATACCAATGGCCTACCAATGGATTCAGTGATATCTGTTCATATATCCTAATAATAATAATATCATACTTTTATAGCCACCAGTTCTTGTTTGGACTACACAGCAGTGTAAACACATCATGCATTAAGCCTCATGTCACGAATCACAACTAGGGCTTCATTATCTGCAACCATCAGTAGAATATCTGGAAAACATGTCTAACGCGTCCTGAACACCATGAGAACGTCTGTAGAACATCAGTAGAACATCTCTAAGAGGCTTGCACACTGGATGTAACTTCAAGCTCTGCTCAAAACCCTGGTGCGACATGCAGCACACATCCGTTGCTCATCCAGGTATGCCACCCACTTAATACTAGAATGAATCACTAGAACATCACTAACATCACTAGAATATCATTAGCATCACTAGAACAATCAATAGAACATCTCTAACAACACGAAAACATCTCTAACATCACTAGAACATCACTAACACCACTAGAACATTTCTAACACTAGAACAATTAATAGAACATCTCTAACATCTCTAGAAAGTCACTAGAACATCTCTAACATCAGTAGACCATCTCTAACATCACTAGACCATCTCTAACATCAGTAGACCATCTCTAACATCAGTAGACCATCTCTAACATCAGTAGACCATCTCTAACATCACCAGTAGACCATCTCTAACATCACTAGACCATCTCTAACATCAGTAGACCATCTCTAACATCACCAGTAGACCATCTCTAACATCAGTAGACCATCTCTAATCACCAGTAGAACATCGCTAACATCACCAGTAGAACATCTCTAACATCACTAGACCATCTCTAACATCACCAGTAGACCATCTCTAACATCACCAGTAGACCATCTCTAACATCACTAGACCATCTCTAACATCACGTAGAACATCTCTAACATCAGTAGACCATCTCTAACATCATCACTAGAACATCTCTAACATCATCACTAGAACATCACTAACACTAGAACAATCACTAGAACATCACTAACATCATCAGTAGAACATCACTAACACCACTAGAACATCTCGAACATCATCACTAGAACATCACTAACATAATTAGAAATGTCTTTGTTTTAGTGTATTGGTTACCCACTAGCCAGCACCTCTACACCACCATGGACACTACAAATGTTCTACTGTCTGACAATCACTAACACTAGAACAATCACTAGACCATCTCTAACATCACTAGACCATCTCGAACATCATCACTAGAACATCACTAACACTAGAACAATCACTAGAACATCTCTAACATCACAAGAACATCTCGAACATCATCACTAGAACATCACTAACATAATTATAAATGTCTTTGTTTTAGTGTATTGGTTACCCACTAGCCAGCAACTCTACACCACCATGGACACTACAAATGTTCTACTGTCTGACAATTTAACTTTACTTCAACTGTTTGGTGCTTGTTATGCTACCGTTATGTCTGTCCATTATGACACCCATTGCACTCCCAACCATCCCTGGAAGGAGGGATCCCTCACTCTGTATTCCTTCCCAAGGTTTCTTTCTTTCTGCCCTTCACCAGAAAATATCTAACATCACTACAACATCTCTAACTAGAGAAATCACTAGATCATCACTAGAACGTACACTAAACTAAACACATGTACACTGTGATCAAGCATCGCACTATTGGAGACACATTCCAGAATTACAACCAAAACACAAAACACAAGAATACATGTATATCCAGAATTCTTCCTTCACGGTATTAATAAAATCTCTTATACACAGCAGATCTTCTTTGTCCAATGTGACAATGCACCTACTCAGCATCTCTATCTCTCTATCACAATATCTCTCTAATGCACAATCTCTATTCTACACCGCAGAGCGATGCAAGCAGCCCTGCGGTGAGTAACACCGTTCAGGCAAAACTTGAACTACAACAATTCATCTGGTCACAGTTTGGCCAGCAAATACAATAGCGAATGCGATCATCGATTTAACCAAAAATATTATTTAATATCTAATCTTATATCTAATACATATATTGAATCAAATGTAATCCAATGGAATCCAGTATCGAATCTAATATATTATCTAATATGTTATCTAATGTAATTGAATCCAATCTAATCTAATATCTAGCCTATTGAACCTATATCTTGTCTCATCTAAGACCTAATCTCTCTGTATGGTGAGGTTACCTGGGCCATGGTGTGGGCGCAGGGCCGAGGGGTCCTGGTACCAGTGGTTGGGTCCGGTCCAGTTGGATCCATCCTGCAGGTTGATCATGGTCACCTTGTCGTACATCAGAACCAGCAGAACCACACCGCTACCTCCACCTCTCTCTCTCTCTCTCTCTCTCTCTCGCTCTCTCTCTCTCTCTCTCTCGCTCTCTCTCGCTCTCTCTCTCTCTCTCTATCTTTAGCTTTGTGTGTGTCTCTCTCTCTCTTTCTCTCACACACTCTCTCTCTGTCTCTCCCACTCTATATCTCTTCCCCCCACCCCCCCCCCT
>OMNR01091398.1:5117-16013 GCA_900303205.1 Mora moro
GGGGGGGGGGGGGGTCCATTCATTGTTTTCCCTCCCCTGAGCCTGACAGCTGGCGAAACATCATGGATATAGCGCTCATCTCTGATAGCGCTCATCTCTGACAGGTGAAAGACCTTCACTGATCAAATGGAGAACTCTATGGGATATGTATATGAATAAGTCAGCGCACACAGGCTCTTCGGGATATGTAAGTAAGTAAATGTGTGTATTAAATGTGTGTGTGTTTTTTTTTTTATATGAGCGCCAACTGGGGTGTGTCTCGTGCCAAGGGAAGAATGGACGATTTGAAAGTATCTTCCGACGCTGAATGAGCCTTCTTAAAACACAGTTGAATCAGACCAAAGGACTTCCAAAATACAACGTGAAGAGTGCAAGGCTACAAAGTATACATTTGTTAAAGCGTTGAACCAGAACTAGTGAACAAATTGCCTCCAGACGGCCTTATTCAGATGTCCTTGTTATTTCCAAGGGCACGTTGCTACTTCAAAACAGAAATGTAATTATCATTTAATTATCATTACTTTCGCTACGCGTGCTCAACGGTCTGCAGAACCCAACATTCTCAGGGATATGATTGATCCGAGGTGAGTGCAGATGACAAGGAAGGGTGTCTTGGTTAAACACAATATTCTCTCTTTCAGGAAGCCATTACACATTTTTCTAATTATTATTATTATTAGTAGTCGTATTACTAGTATAACTTGTATTCTGATTATAGCATGCACAAAGTCGATTCCACATTAAACAGGTAATCTCGGACCCAGCAGTCCTGCTATGTTACAGCAGAACTTCTGGGGGGGAGACTGCATGGAGCCTGGGCCGGAAACCAGGGACTGCAAGGGGCGGAGCTACGCCTTGTTTCCTGTTTAGATATTCTACCAAAGAAAACTCGGAAGAAGCTTTAGATAACAGCTCCATAGATAACCCCTTTGTTACTTCCTCCATCCCAGAACAGCGAGTCCTAGACAGCTAACGCAGGCTATTCCAGCCAGTCCCATTACCTCAGAATTGCCACAGTCCAATCAACTGCTTGGATTCAATGCCAAATTGGCCCACATACTAAACAGGCTCATGATCACTGTGGCACACTGTGAGTTATTGTTTTCAATGAGAAAACCCCCCCCGACTAAAAACAGATTAAAATAAATGACAATGAACCCAGAGACATCATCGTCCCCTCGGCATCAGAATGGAGACGATTGATTCAGTGCTTTGGTCGTTATCTCAGAAACCAACATCCTCTCAAGGTTGTTGGATTAGGTTTCAGTTTCACATATGGAAACTCCCACACAGGATTAGCATTTCAACTTTAGAAAAATGTATTTATTTAATTTGCCAATGTTGAATTCATTATGTGGCCCAATCAACCAAAACCTGTTAAAATGAAATACCAACTATCAAATATATATTATTAAAGTATATAAAACCCAATGTGATTCATACAATTGAAAGACAATTGACCACCCTGAAGGCGGAAATTTACTTTTCCTATAGAAACTTATCGCCAGGGGTATTACCTGTTTAATATACGATTTCTGTAGGTATTAGCACAAAGAAACTCATATTTTAAAAGAGTTTATCGCCTTCAAGTGTACCTATTTCAATCAATGTGTCAATCCTGGCGTGCCTCCACATTGTGTTTCATTGAAATTCCTTCAAGAGGTCTATAGGTCGAAAAATAAAACATATTGAATACCAATTGGCTACAGGGGACGGTCGAAAAGGAAATCCATGTACGGAGAGAGGCAGACGAATAACAAAAGAGTCGTGAAGGGAGACCCTGCAGGCTTCATAAGGTGCAGTATAAATAAAGCTTCTTATTATTATTATATTAGTGACCCTGCAGGCTTCCATCCCCGTGAGAATTAAGATCTTGCTTTAATTGAAAGTGTTGTCTCCGTGATCTTGTTGGAACACGGGAACATTTAACACTGAATGAGTCCCTTCCTCCTTCTTCCCCACCCATTCCCTCGCCCATAAATCAAGTTATTGTAACTTGTGTAACTTCAACATGATGAATGTCCCCGAGACACTGTTTGCATTTACTTCCTGATGGTTCTGCAAGACATCTGGTCGTCCCAGATTACAGAAGAAGAAAACAAAGTGAGCCTGCGTTATTGAGAGATGGCAGATGATCTGCAAATTGTTTCTTCCTGTTTCATGTGGAAGTGGAAAAGCCAAGGGTCTCAGGGGAATTTAGCAGAACATAAATCAGAGAGATAGAGAAGATGCGAGAGACATGCACGCACACGCGATACATACATAAAATGTCCGAACTTCCTTTTGAAATACATTCACATTTCACACTTACATAACTGTAAGTATATATATATATATATACATAACTTACATCACACTTAACTTACAGTTACATTTACCTTATATCTGTGGGTAGAAAACCGCCAACGGGTAAGAAAGTTGGATATTTGATATCAAGTACTACTATACAAAGAAAACGCTATATAAAGGTCCCCTCAGAGACCATCTGAGATTGGAGAACAAGCACTTATTGAGCACAAGCACTTATTATGAAGTTCCCAGTAATGGCCGGGCAAGCGGTGAGGTACAGCTGAGATATACGTGTTCTCATTTACGAGCAATCAAAGATGCATGCTCAGCCCTGGGGCCCCCGGATCCCTCCGTGACTGTGTGTTGTGGAAAAAGGCTGACGCCCTGCTGAGGATAACACAGGATGTGGGTTGTGAATAATGCAACAGTTTAGAAAATAACCTACAAATGAATACGTGAGCACAATGGTTGGAACAGAAACGATACCTGTGCAATAACACGGTTGGAGTTGGGACTGTGATAGAGCCATCTACTTTGTTTTGTCCTACTGGGATTTCCATGTCATTTCTGCCGACAGTGAGAGCAACATAGAGAAGATTGACGATAGACTGAGGAGGTTTGCGAAGATATTCACTCGTAGGACACGTCATCTTGATATTATAAGATAAGATAAGACAAGATCGTCAGATGTCACTGAATTTGTTGGCGAGAAATCAATTTGGTCACCTATTTCAGCGGCTATTTGACCCAGAACAGCCAGTGTTTACCGTGTAGTGATTACCAGTTCTTCATGCAGTGTTGCATGCATTAATCTATCGGTCTGAATGTGTTTTCCATGGATCCACTCGCGTTGTCCACCCGGTGTCATGTGATCCCGTGTGTATAGTCGGACCGGACGGGGGTCCCTCTGATAAGCGCGGTGGAACGGACCGCTTGACTCCACGCCTCCACGCTCAGGACGTTCCTCGAGAATATCCAGCCAACTTCGTGAGAGAAAGGCCCAACGTTGGCCCAAGGTCGGCCCACCGGCGGGGGTCGCCGCCCGCGGGGAACCGGAGAACCCGAGGCCAGATGGAGTCATGACCTTCTCTCAGCGGGGCGCGGATCAAGTACTAACTAGCCCCTGGTAGTGCAGCGCAGAGCTCACACGGGGGGTTGTGAGAGGGATGGGGTTCGCGTTTGATTTATTAGTGAGAATTTCCTTTTTTTAGTTTTATTGTTTGACAGTGCAACACCATTTCTCCCCCCCCCCCATTGTTTTGGTTTCATATGAGCAGGGAAGAAGCCGTGGGTGGAGCAGAGGTGGGGGTTGTGTCAGCAGGGGTTCAGTGCTGTGCATACTGAATAGGTAGCGCTGCTGGGCAAGTGACAGCCTAGGCTTGGTGCAGAATATTTAAGTTAAGGATGATTTGATTCACCCTTATTTAGTTAGAAATGTATAGCTACACTCTTTCTTTTTAAAACATATATATATATATATATAGCACCCTTCAAACACAAGGCCATGCAGAGTGCTGTGCATTGGTAGGAATCGCATGGAAAGGAAGTGAGAATAAAAAATAAAATAATAATAATAATAATAAAAATGAGTTGATGCTAGCATGGTCGCCAGTATGATTAGCGTGTGGGCCATATAAATGAGTTGCAACTGTTCCCCAAGCCTCCTCTACCCTCGGGCCGTTGATCATGTGATCAATCCCAATCCCTTCTCCTCACCAGCACAGCGCTCCGTACTCCTTGGCACACGTCTTGCCCCTTTAGTGCAAGAGTCTTGTAAAGGAGAGCCGGCCAACTGTAAGGAGTCTGTGACAAGGAATAGCCGCGATAGAGGGAGGTCGAGTCTAGTAGAAAGAGTAGGGGCACCTCAGACGGAAAACACAAGCACCTGTTGAAATCTGTTGTGTGAGTGCGGTGGTGCAGATGGCTTTGTCACAGAAAAAAACACAATCCTTGGCGAGACCTTTCTGTTGATCCCTTTCATCTCATTGCTTCTTGGCAGAGACACAGAAATGGAGAGACACACAGAGATGGGGTTTTGAAACAGATTGAAATTGCATCCTCGTCATTAGTTTACGCACCGCTGACTTTTACTTATCGAGCCTCAAAGAGCTGGATTCAGAGGTTCTTGTGGAATCAAAATGTTACGACTGAGTCTGACACGGCATCCTTTTTCGGCTACCTTTTGAAGTCTGGTTTAGAGTTATTGTTTATACGGTGGTATTTGAAAGAATATATCTGTCAGTTCCTCAAACTGAACTCAACTAAACTTTCTTCAGAACAGAAGAAGGCCAGTAGCAGCAGTTTTAAATACACATGGGTGAATTGGTGACAGTTGGTGAAGACACAGACAGAGGTGTAGCACCTTGGTCTGTGTAATGCACTGGTGCAGCATTGATAAAGCATGATGTGTGTCACCAGGGAGAGGACAGAGGGATAAGAGATCAGGGCTCCAAGGTACCGTTGTGTGGGTATAAACATATATGCTTTGAATGTGTCCAAAGCCATGCAAACTTTGGAACAAAAATCTAACATACCACATGATATTCTACAGCAAATTTGGTTTATTACTATTACTATTATTTCATAGTTGTACAGCTTTTATCCAAAGGGACTTACAATTTGTTTCATTAATGAGCAGGTAGGGAGTTAGGCATCTTGCTCAAGAATGCCTTCAGGTAGGAACCCAGAACCTTCCGGCTGGGAGCCAAAGACCCTAACTAACCACGAGACTATCCTGCCTGACTATCCTCGTGAAGAATGAAAAAATAAATACTGCTAAATGATGTACTGCATATTGCTGAGGGACTTTCTGAACAGCGAGTCAATTGAATACCAGAATAAAGTACATGTGGCATATTCGCACGCCAGACTGTCCATGTGTTGGCGATGTGGTGTAAAAATGATGGCAGATTCCATGATTACACCCCAGGCCTTTTAAATGAGCAGAACATCTTTGGGGTAGCTGAGCGAAGAATCATAAAAGCATCGTTTGGCTTTATGCTACCAGTTTGAACAACCTTTTATGCCTCTGCTCTACCTCCTAATTTCATTAGACAGCGTGGAATGCACCAATATGCAAATTGAACAACTCTAGCAGAGCTATCTACGTATTCCTGACGCGTTTAATCAAATTGAATTCAGCGCTCTTTAGCGGCAGACATTGGGCTAAATCAAGCATTCATCTCGGCCTCTTTCTGGTTTAATCCAAATTTCCAACTCAATTAACATTTAAGGAGAGATGCCTGCTTCTCATTATGATTATATATGGCTTGGCATTTATATGGCTTGGTCAGAGAGAGAGAATGAGAGAGCAACGTACCATTTAATCTTCCACGGCATGCGTTACCGGTCGATCCCTCGACTCCCAAAGACCTGATAGAGCTTCTAATACTTTCACATTAAACGCATATCTGATAAAAAAAAATAATAATATAATTGGATTGTAGGAGCGTGAACAGAAAGTATAATGAGAGAAAGGTAGATAGACTGGTTTTAACATGAGTCATAGGCTTTTAGATTTGATGGCGGTGCAGCTCTAGAATGAGAACTAAGATCAGACATGTAAATCCAACCAGCCTTAGAAACCGCGGAAACGGATGACATCATTTGTGTTACGGATGATGTAATCGTCGTCTATCTCGTCGTCATCCTCGCGGTGCCATCGGGGAGCAGGATGAGAAGCAGGGAGAGTGTTCCAACTGCCATTCGAACCCGCTGCCTGGAATGGAGTGGAATGGAACGGGAGTAAAGGTAAACGGGGACATTCAGGCTCACCTCGTCCTCAGGTGTTCTCATCTCATGACGGAGAGCACCTGAGAGAGAGAGAGAGAGAGAGAGAGAGAGAGAGAGAGAGAGAGAGGGGAATGCTGGAGGGAGGGAGGGAGGTCTGACTGGAGGGGTATGTGTTTCCGTTACATCTTCCGGATATTGCTTTGTCAAATTCGTCGTCAAATAAAACTCTTGTTGTTGTTGTTGTTGTTGTTGTTGTTGTTGTAGTAGTAGTAGTAGTTCTTCTTCTTCTTCTACTCCTCTTCTTCTTGCTCGCGTCTTAATGTTTCACCGGGGACCATTAACTGACACATTACACAACTGAGCTCACACGAAGAGTTTCGGTAATAGGAGGGGACCAGAGCTGACCGGATGCCGGCCGATAACACTCAGCAACTCCTCCTGGTCTATATTCAGGTAATACTTTCTTTTCCAACATCTATTAAACCTGCACTATGTAAGTTTTTCCCATTAGCAACCTCTTGAGTTGGAGCTACAGTGGACCAGAATAAAATGATTTATAGAAAAAACATTCCCTGGATGGATTGACTCATGGACGGGCGCGTTGTATGCTTGAGAAACGTTTCAGGTTCAGGTATCTTTGAATGGAGTAAAATACCGGCAGTAGCAAAATTTACATTGTGCAGGTGCCTATGTTTGTGTGCATAATAACACTGTCCAGCACTGGCACCTCAGTGCCATTGCTTTTTCTTTCACTCTTATCCTCCTGCCGTAGGAACAACCCATCAAGCTTGTGTACCAACATCGTGTGTGTGTGTGTGTGTGTGCGATGCCGGAGTTAGCTTCTAATAAAAAACCACCACTCAGTTTCTTTCTTGGTTGTTTAGTCAACCAGGCTGTTCTGCCCTCCTCCCTCCCTCCACCCGAGGGAATTCCTCCTCTACACATGTTTCTCCTCACACTGTTGTCTTCGAGTCAGAAAGAATAGCAAACACCTCTGCTAGCAACACGACAGAGAGAGAGATTAGGGGGAGATTCATATTAGCTTAATGATGATTGTGATGATGATGATGAGGAGGAGGACAAAGATTAATGATATTTTGTTAACGGGAACAGCCTCTTTTATTAAGATTTGATTAAGTCTCCGTTAACCATACCTTGATTAGTCAAGTAGCTGGCCTAATACATCTTGAATTTTAATCCCTTTATAAAACTATGATATATGTCAGCATATCTTTGGGCTTTGGGGAATACAACATCTAACTACAAAAGACTCAAATTAATTCATGACAATTTCCTTGAACAAAAAGTTTCCTTTGTTCATTGTTTTACCTCGGCAAGAGAGAGTTAAGAGTTCAAAAAAAATCTCAATGTTGCTCCATTGGGGAACACGAATGAATGTGGTAAATTCATATTATATAATATTAAGTTTAAAGACAGAAGGAATGTGAAATATCTCTGGGGGAAAGGTGTATTTGCATCTTGTAAGATAGAATATGTAACGCAGAGCTTGATTGTAATAGTCACCATGGGAGCGATTCATGCAATGTAATAGTCTTTCTCTTTTCTTTTGACAGACAATATTCCAACCTATCACTTCTAATATTCCTAGCGTGAAATACAACGGCCATTTGCACGAAGCTGCAAGACTTGAATTTTATCGTGACGATAACTTTTATTATGCTTAGCTTCTTTCTACCGCTTCAAGGGAACGCTGAAAGCTAAGGCCGTGTGTCATGTAACCGACTTCCGTTCTTAACTCTAGTGATACGTCCATTCGTTAATTTCCTCTTCACACAGAAAACAGGCTCAAGGGTTATCACGAACACTCTGGCACCCCTTACAAACGCAGCGGACCATGTCTCGCGTGTCTCACGGAGAGAGAGGCTGCTTAGCTGCTTACAGCGTTATGTAAACCAGGCAAGACGTCATTCACAGCAGACCGCGTGCCCGTCAGAACTGGGCTGGGCTGCACGGCCAGAGGAACAGCGAGTTCGTCTCTTCTTTCGGCTTCTGCTGCAAGCAACGGCAGTCGAAACTGGCACTGAGATCTGGAGAAAAACCTCCTGCTCCTCTCGGGTTCCTCTGGAACATCAGTGAGTGGCTGTTTTCACTGGGCGTCTCATTAGAACCCCAAACACACACACACACACACACACACATATATAAACACATATAGCTCAGGAGACCTAGCATGGCAAGATTTTAAGTTAGGTTTGTCTTCACAACAAATATGTTATCTATATACGAGACATCGGTAGAATATTTTACTTTTAGATTTGTATTTATTGTTTTCCTTACATATTTTTAAACAGTTTACCACGGGATCAATAAAACGATTTGAACCTGAATCTGAAACACCATATTTAGAATTTATTCACGCATTTTTGTATTACTTTAAAATGATGTATGGAACACAACACCTATTATGTATTAAGATGTCCTTTATGAAAAATTGATTTTAAAGACAGAAGGGACATGAAATATCCAGGGAGAAACGTGCATGAAATACACAGAAATATGAAAGAGAATACAGCACTTGATTATAATAGTCAAGATGGGACCAATTTGTATAATTTATCGCTACGTTAATAAAATAGTTATATACATTTATTCCTCTCTTCATACGAGTAATGAGTTTTATGGCGCATCGTAGCTCACAATCTTTAAACCAGGGAAAACAAAATACTGTATTTGACGTGTGTTTTTCCAGGCCTACATTTCAATAATTTACTAATTATGCAATTTGCAGCTTAATAAATGATTCTACATGGAAACGGGGAAGAAGATTAGAGACATTTTGCAATCCGAGCACTGGAAACTGGGTCATGTTCTTGACCCAGTGCGTGGAATATGTGGGGCATTTCCTCCACGCTCAACTGAATTTGTTTTGAACAGATTGATTAATAGGAAATCCACGCCAGTCCTGCACTGGCTTTCCATTCAAATTTAATTTAGAGGATAAAGGATTAGAGAAGTACAATAATCAATTGTTGGATTAAGTTATGTGTTCACCTCAGAGACGTTATTTTTGAAAAATCATTGGGTTGTGTAGATGTTATGGCATTACTGCAGAATCGGTTACACCCTGTTGTACACCCGCCTGTGACTAGATAATGACAATTAAATGTATTTTTTTTGTGTGGGGGTTATTTACCCCAACAAGTATGGATTTTTTTTTTACACAGAAATATTTAGCCTTTTATCTACAATGTCAATACGTTCGTCATAACACTGCAGTGATAGATGGAATTCATTTTCTCATATTGAAGGCCTAATTACACTTCTGATTTCCTTTTCCCGGCGATAATGGAATTACAACACTACGGAGGTCACAAAGGGTTAAGGCCCTGTATTGATTGGAGAAAAAGTAATGAAATACCACAGAGTTGAAGTCTCACCGATTGCCTTAAAAAAAACATGCAAATAAAAATAGAGTTTGTCAATTTGACAGGAACCACCACTCTTCTGGGAAGAAGATGTAATTTGAAACAACAACATCAAACTGTGTGGCCGTGTTTTTCCTCCTCTTTAAGGATGATCTCTCTCACAGTCTGACTGTGATCCTCCTCAGGCTCGGGAGATCTATCTCGCCGGCTCGGGCGCCTTGTTGTCTTTCATCCGGTTGCAACACTTATCCTGTGTTTCCTACGTCCTCGGCAAAACACGCGCCCTTTTTTTCCAATTCCCCGGGACAGCTACGAGATTTTATAGCAGGGCACTTTGAGAGAGGTCAGCCTTTCATCTCACCAGGCTGCCCCACATTATCTCTGACACTCTCTACACCACCCCCCTCCACCTCTAACACCTCCATCTGAATCCTCATCTTGGATGTTTTTCTGCTTTGTGTTTGTGTTGGGGCCATTCAACTTTTGATCATATCCATGGAAACCATCGGAATGTTCTTGGAGTGAATCAATTGGTCGTAAGATGGTTCATGAAGAGCTTATTCATTTATGTATAATCATCATCATCATCATCATCATCATCATCAATCGTAGTAGTATTAGTAGTAGTAGTACTCATATTATTATTATTAGTATTATTAGTAGTATTTTAGCTGCTCCTAATAGTTAGCATTTTAGTTAGCAATAGTGTAATTTACAGCATGAGAAAGACACATCTAGATAACAAAGAGCTCAGAGTTATATCATTATATCCTCTGTGAGGAAAAAAAGCACATAATATCAATTAACTTGCCTGAACTCTGTAAGACGTCTTAAAAATGTCTTTATATTCAAGTACTGTTGAATCGAGTGAAGATAGAGTGAGACTCATCTTCAACAGTGTCTTAACATCCAAGTACCAGTTGGACGTCACTTTTGGATTGTGCATCACAGTCCACATCTTGACCTTATGTGACCTTTGGCTGATGGGAACTATTAGCAGACCTTCAACAGAAGATATACCCTTTTTTTTTTTGCTGATGTAGGTTAATTCCAGCTCAACATGGGGGGCGTGGCTGCCTTTTATTGGAAGTATTGATGATAGAAGGATTGGCAATCAGGTGAAGTGGACCGGGCCACTCATTATCATTAGTCTGTAGGCTGCAGAGCCGAGGGTCCCGTGGGCCGCGGGGTACAGCCCGTCTGTGAGGCTGACCGCAGACCTTAAAGGACCATATCGGTCCGGGTGATCAAACCCTCGGTACGTAACCCTCTCCCCTGGCTTCACTAAAATATCCGTTATCAATATAACTTGTCAAAAGGACTTTGTTGCGCCGATTCTGACGAAGAGCATTTAGCGTGCACGCGAATAGAACAGCACTTTTCGGTCTTTTTGATCAGACATTGTTTGTGTAAAGTACTCGTAAGGCCACGATCGTTTGATCACCCAGAACGGTATGGTCCTTTAAAGGACAACTCTCCACGCCTCCAC
>OMNR01091510.1:0-10958 GCA_900303205.1 Mora moro
GAAATTATCCAATTTCACCTTTCACGGTTTCACACTGAGTGAGTAGAAATATGAACGATTAGAAAATACTTTTTCTTTGTGTTTATTTGATTCCTATTCAAGACACTTTGATGAGAACGACTTTATATTGTCAATAAAGGCTACAGAGTTTCATTTTTTAACATTTTCTGCTGGTGGTGTGCCTCGTGATTTTTTCAATGAAAAAAATGTGCCTTGGCTCAAAAAAGGTTGAAAAACACTGCCCTAGGGAACTAGAAGGCCTGTTTCGCTTGGTTCGTGCCAAGAGTGCTCGCCGTGGCATGAGATGCGTCATCGGTAAAGCTGGCTGTGGGGTTTTCTTTTTTAACCTACCTCATTACCTCATCACCCAACAAGCAAGTGTGCAGAGCCGTCTCGAACCAAGATGACCCAGAATCACACACCACTGGAAGTGTCTTCTCACGGTTGTGTTTCTCACAACAGCTTCATTGACGATTGCATGCATTGCATTTTGTGTGTATATTTGTGTGGCTATGGTTTTTTGGGCTTTGAATTACGTTTTTTGAATGCCCTTTATTTCATATATAGTAGGCCTAATCCTAACTGCAAAATAACAATAGGAGAAAAATGTGTGTAAAATGTTACCACGCTGGAACAAATAACAAACCAATAATTGGAATGCAAAACAAATGCATTCCCTAGAACACCACTGTTCTGTATTTTTTTTTTTTTTTACCAAACCTTCAACCCGGCATCTATGACGTTAAAGACAGACCCGCAGTCCTGCTAAACGAGCGCCACCGCACGTTTTGGTTCCCCTAAACTCACTGCTGAAGTGGTGAGTGTGCACGCCACCAGTCATCAGGACATCGAGGCCTAGACCTAGACCTGGTAGCGTTTCCCAGAACCTGCCGCCCGAGAGCGAGGCTCTCCGCAGGGGAGGAGCTAACCGTCTAACCAGCCTGTAGGTGTCAGTGGTAGTCATGCACAGTGCACAGTGGAGTGTGACTCAGCAACTAAGTTGTCTGCCACTCTTACCATGAGAACACCCCATCCCCACCCCCAACCGCAACCACCCCATCTAGCTTTCATTATCAGTTGCTGTGGTGATTATGACTAAATCCATCAATTCACTGAGATCAGTGGAAACCTGAGAGTACAATTACAATGCATTTCCTAACCAAGGTTAGGAAGATGAGATTCAGATTCAGATTTAATTCCATTCAATTTAATTCCATTCATTTAACTTTTTAAATAACAATTCAAGGGGAGGTACGGGGGGAAAAAAAGCACAAAACAAAAACTGGTTCCCATTTTCTGCAATGCCAATCATATAAACAATGGCATCCATCATGTGTCCGACTCCTCATCTGAAGAGGAGTAACAGCTCAGGCCCAGGAGGACATGGCCGGTCCTCTCTGCCTTTGCCCCGATGGCACTCAATGTCTCTGGTAGCCTCGCTGTAGTTTCTGCACCGGAGCCCAGGCTCGCCATCTGCGTGTCGACAACGACCGCCGGTCTGTCGGCAGACCGCCTCACCGCCCCATGCACCCCGGTCGCACCGGTGGTTTTACCCAGGGTCCCGAGGCTCTGTCCCAGAAGGGAACCGGCGAGGTTTGGCAAGCCGGAGTGCAGTGCCCGGGTTAGGTTCTGTGTGGGGTGAGAAGCACCTGACTGAGTCACTGGCCCTCGAGACCCGGCGACCGCCACTGCAAGGCGCGCACGGTCGAACGAGAGGGGCAGATCCTGGTCAACGCGGACTGGCTCTGAGCGTTCTAGAAGAGGGTTGAGTTTGACCTCTGGTTGGCTCACAAGAGCCTCCCTCTCATTGGATGAAGACTTGGTGCTTCCAGTTTTGCCAGCCACTCCACTCACTGAACAACTGTCGTCATCGAGCCAACCGCAGCGTTGCTTCTTACCTGTAAACAACGGAGAAAACACAGAGGTAAATACTTAAAGTATGACTTCATTAGTAGTTCATTAGTAAGTACCGTGCGTGCACGGTGCTGACGTGTGCGTGCACGGTGCTGACGTGTGCGTGCACGGTGCTGACGTGTGCGTAGGCGCAGAGAGGTTTCAGTGTGATCAGTGATTCCAGTGTAGGGCTCTGGTGCACTCGTCCCAACAGAAATGGTTTAACAGTATAACATAACAAAAACATGTGTTGGCGTTCATGTTAGCGCAAATACACCGTCTGGGTTTCATAATGCTGTTGCTTCTGTTCAACACAATCAAAAAAAAATATATATAATAATAATATATATATATATATATATATACACACACACACACTGTCTATTATTAAGTCACTTGTGTTACTTTTTCTCTTCATGCTTCCTACATTTAGTCTAAAACCACTCGTGAGCTAATGCCACCCACAGTATGAGTGTTTCCTTCTTCTACAGCAGAACACTAGTTTGCTGTCAGTATTTTTCCGTTTCTCCCGTGACAATAATGACTAACAGGCTAGGTGGGTGGAGTAGGGGGGCACCTATAATATGATATACAGGGCTCTCCCCAGGATTTGTTTTTTTACATGGCAGCTATTTAAAAAATGTAAACGACAAAAATGGCGACAAGATATATCAAAACGCCTTTACTAATAACAGGTTTGGAATTAGGCAATACATACATGCGCACATAAACATACTTTTATGTTTTTTTTGCTTTTCTGGCAATCCGTCATCCAGATTGTGTGTGTGTGTGTGTGTGTGTGTGTGTGTGTCCGTCACATGCTCTTGAATAGCGCTCAAACAGTTTGACACAATCTTGACACAATGTACGATCTTTTATGTTTCATAATAATTCGTACGTTCAAAGCCATATGTTTTTTTTTTTAGAATAAGGTATGGCAAGTCATAGTCACCTATAGCATTATACCATATTTTTTTGGAACTGATAATGGTAACAAATAATAACTAGGATATAAACCAGTTAATCATTTATTCTTTGCGTTAAAATGTTGCATGCTATAACTATATGATGTTATCAACAGGGAACTGTGGTACGCTTGTGCAAAACAAGCTTCTGTGGTGGCCCACCAGAGGAAAAACATCAGCATCACTTCAGCTAGCGATGTTTAGGACGACTGTCACATAAATATAAGGTTATCTTTATAGCTGGAAAGTCTTGGAATCAAGGTCCGAACACGGATGTGTGAGGCACACCGGTCTAGAAGATGGCATTGAGCATGCTAGAGGGTGAGATTGACAGCAGACAAGTGTTAACTAAGTAAGATTGTCACGACAGTAAGCTGAATTCTGGGGGTTGCAACACCCTCACCTACGAAGTAGGAGTAAACTGTTTTAACTAATTTAACCAAAATTAAGTTATGACAACCAATCATGTGTGTTCCACCCACGTGGAAAAGTAAACTTTAAAAGATTGTGTTTTTTTCCGTGTTTTAATCAGATGCTCCATGGACCACCTCTATTTTTCTAGACTTTGTGTTGAAATAAATCTTTAAATCATTGCTCTACTTTAATTCCGTTGTTTGGCTGAGATTCTTAACCTGAAGTAAAGACATTGTATGTGAAGTTTTCTCCGCATTGGCCCTGGAAGTTTAATTGGAACTTAAGTGGGTCGTATTTTCAATGTGAGCACCTGCCGGCGCTGTGACGGACTCGGACCAGGAGTGGATCCGAAAGCCACTTACTTCCTCCACACAACACTTATTTGTAGGCTACTGTTGCTGTTTTGAAGCGTCTTTGGATTAGTCGATTTACAAATATGAATGTCTGCATTGCTGCAGCCCAGTTTTGTTACATGGTGGCGCAGGGCCACTGTTACATTGTTTGGGGAGAACCCTGACATATATGTTTTGAATAAAACAAATAGCATTTGGGGTGCCCAACATTATTTTAGTATTATTTATTTTTGGCTGATTGTCTGATGATATTGAGTGCTGACTGAAAGTTTGTTTTGATCCACAAAAAAAGTAGGCCTACACAATCTGCTAGCAGACGAGGTGAATGAATTTGGCAAGTTGAATGTTTAGTAAGTACAGTATAACGAACTGACTGGTGGTGCTGGTGGTGGTGGGCAGAGAGTCCCGCGTGTCAGCTCTCTTCCTGCTGTAGGCCCGAGGGGTCCACGGTTGGTGTTTACAGGTGGGGTCAAGAGCACGCAGTTTGGTGATGAAGCGCTTGTACTCATTCTCCAACTCCTCGATGCGGAGCTGAAACTCTGCGATTTTCCTCTCGGGGTAGTGGGTGAGCTGTGATTGCTGTGGGGATTTTTTTTTGTTTTGTATTAGCACGCCATACATTTGTAGAGTAGTAGTAGTAATTAGTCACAGAATGCATCGCAAACCATGTACTTGCTTACCTGCAAGTAGTACTCTATTTCACTCTTAATGCTGGGGATCCACTTCTTCACGGAGGAGGAGGAATTAAGAGTAGACTGGGAGAGAAACGTACATTATTGTTATCAGAGAACACCCATCCAGGTCAGCATGACTGTAGACTGCTGTGATATTAATTATATGATATTATATTTAATTATAGTAACTTTACCAGTTTGGGTCTGGGGGCATGTGGGTCTTTTATTCTGCCTTCTGCAAATTAAGGTATAAATGAATTAATTATAGATTGTCTTCATGTAATCAGATGACGTGTGTGTGGATCTGAACGTACGCGTGACGTCATCGCATTACGGCCACATTGTATAGACTCGCACACACTCGTAGTATTACGGCTCGACGTCGTTCATGTGTAATCTGTATGTGCATAGTGATCATCCGCGGGTGCATGACAACATGTACGTTAAAGCCACTTGCCCGCTCTCTCCTTCTGAAGCCACAGTCTATTTAATCGCCCCTGTTGTTTCTCTTCGTTCCTTGCCATTTTATGTGGCTAAGAGCTAACGCTAATAAGTACCCATGGGCGCAGGCCAAAACATTGTCACGTGACACGGGGCCGCGTCATTCAACAGCACGGTAGAGTAATGGTGCGCAGTAAAGCAGGCGATTGAAATGTGACATTCATATATACGAAAACGGCGTTTAACTGATGCATTTACGTTCTCATTAATCGGTACTTGTGGGTTATCTTTTTACTTGTGGGTCATTTGTTTTTTAGTTAGATGGTATTTAAAATGTTTTTTAATTGTTTTTTTTGTCTAACCCTAACCCCTAACCCTAACCCTAACCCTAACCATCGCCGCGTTCATGCCACCCGAATAATAGGATTAATGTTTGTTATTTTGAGAAATAAAAATAATTTAAGAAACAAATAGTATATTTTTGTAAAAATGGCGACATGATAACACACATCTGTATTTGTGAAAAAGTTGGAAAATTAAATTAAAAAGTGGCGACAGATAACCCACAAGTACCCATTAATCACGCCAAGAACAATCATGTAATGAATCTGAACGAATGGTTAACTTTACGACGCTATTCTTAACTATCAAGCTGATGGCGCCACCGTGTGGTGAGCAGGTGGAGCTGCATAAAACAAACAATAACTTTAATACCCATTCATATTGCACATTGATAACATGAATTTAATTGCTGAAGGTTATAGGCCCCCCCTGAGATCATTGTCTCTTGCTGGACGATTGTCTCTTGCTGCCAACTATTTAATCAGAACCATCTTCCTCTTGATTATAGCTACAATATCCTCGTGCTCCTGTGTGTCTCCGCTCTCCGCCACCTGCAGTGGAGTCTTCCCTACGTTATTAACCGCCTGCAGGTCAGCCTTGCCCCCCTGCCTCCCCTGCCTGGGGTCCCAGCTCACCAGCTCCCTCACTACGTCCCTGCTGCCTGCCCGGGCAGCACAGTGCAGGGGAGTGTCTTTACAGTTGTCAAGCGCGTTGACCTTGGCCCCGGCCCTCAAGAGCACCCCCACCGCCTCGGTGTGGCCCTTCTCGGCGGCGGCGTGGAGCGGCGTCTTCCTCCACGTGTTCCTCTCGTCCACGCCTTTCTTCTTCTGCGCCGACAGGAGGAGCTTCACCACGCCGTGGTGGCCCCGGGCCGCCGCGTAGTGGAGAGGGGTGGAGCCGTGCATGTCCTTAGCCCCGCCCCTCGCCTTGTGGGAGAACAACGTGGCCACGGCGCTTGCCCTCCCCACCGCTGCCGCCAGGTGCAGCGGAGTCTTCTTCTGCTTATCGGCAGCGTCGGGGTTGGCCCCGGCCGAGAGCAGCATGCCCACCGCTGGGGTTTCCGCCTGGCTAGAGGCCGCCCAGTGCAGGGCAGTCCTGCCCTGCCGGTCCCTGGTCTCCGTGTGACTCTTGACCTGAAGCAGCTGGTTCAGCGTGTCTGCATGGCCATGCCGGCTGGCTAGATGCAGAGGGGTGCTGCCGTCCTGCGCCACAGCGTTTGCCTTTTTAAAATGAACGCAAACAAAGTGAGCACATACAGTTCATGATTAAGCGACACAATGAAAAAATATTAAATCAAAATGTTTTAATCTCTGAATTCACCTGTGCATCAGCTTTTAACAGCATCTCAACCAGCGCTGGGTCGCTGTGGAGAGCAGCCAGGTGTAGAGGTGTGTATGCTTTAGGCCCAGTTGCGTTGGGGTCCAATCCCTTGGCCAACAGAGCCTGTACCAGAGGCTGACTGCCGCTACGCACAGCCAGGTGTAGGGCTGTGGCCAGGTTCGGAAGAGTGACGTCCAGCTTGGCCTGTTTTGCTGCCAGAGCTCTGAAGAAACAAGTATAATGTTTTTAATATTATATATGATGGATTTTTATTACATTAAACATTACATTATATATTCAATGTATATTTACTCTTGTTAATATTCATTCACATATTCATGAGTACTAGTATATTCAGCAGAGTATATTCATGAGAGACGTCTGACCCCTGCCAAAGGGGAGGATACCTAAATGTGTCTGTGTGGCCCAGCTCAGCAGCCAATAGGAGGGGAGTGTATCCCTGCTGGTCGTACATGTTGACATCAGCTCCGCCGTCGACTAGAACGTCCACCACTGCGTGCCGGTTCTGTTTGACTGCTGAGAAGAGAGCTGAGCCCATGGCTTCTACACTGAGGGCTCCTCTGGAATGAGCTGAGGTTTGAATAATGGCCGATTAGGACTCAACTATATCCACGATACACATGTGTGCATTCTATTTCAGGAAACTATGATAGAAATTGTTAAAATTTAAAAACACAAACCACTAAGCCACCTTTTTCATGAAACAGGTTCAACATAGAGCATGAATAGTATGGATTCTAAATATTCACAGGCTCACCGAGCAGTAGCTGGAGCAGGGGGCCATTGTTGAGCTTCACAGCTTCATTTACGACCTCTAGGTCCACTGCAGCCCCCGCGTCCAGAAGGACCCCCACGGTCCTTTCATGGTTCCCACTCACTGCATAGAACAGCGCTGTTTTGTCCTGCCTGGTTCTGGCTTCCACGGCAGCCCCGGCCCGCAGCAGCAGCTGGGCCAGGCTCTGGTCATCCTCCTGGGCCGCTCTGTGGAGGAAGGTGGGCTCTGCCTGGTCCTCAAGCCCTCCGCTCCTCTCCTCCATCACAAGGGCTTGGGTACAATCCAGGTCCTCGTTGGTTGCAGTCAGGTGGATGGGATTCTTCCCCTGCTTGTCCGCGGTGTACAGCTGGGCCCCGGCTCTCACGAGGGCCCGTATCACCTCGCTGTGGCCCCTGTTTGCCGCCCTGTGAAGAGGCGTCCGGCCCTCCTGATCTCTCAGGTCCAGTCTGGCCCCTCGGCGTAGGATGAGCCCCAGGAGGGACAGACGGCCGTGTTCAGCAGCCACATGCAGTAGTGACTCCTGGGAGGAATTGACAGCGTTCACGTCCACGTGGTTTAACATTTCCTCCACTACCGACAGCTCCCCTCCTGCAGCGATGATGTCATATATGTCACCTTGCACACGTTCCTTCGGTTCACGTCTTCCTGTTACATGAAACGGCACGGGGCCCCCCCTGGCTTCATTTTGCATCTTTGACAACGAATGAGACCTTGAATGTAAATGTGTCGTCTTCTGAGAGTGATGTTCCTGATGTCTCCTACCCAATCCCTCCTTGTCCCGTTCCAGGAGGTATCCAATCAACTGCCTTCTCGGGTCTCCAATGCTGTGATTGTCACATCCCAGGTAGGCCTTGATTTGCTTGTACAGCTTGGGTTCGGCCTGCATGAGGCACGGATGGAAGAATTTGCGACATGCCCGTTCGCCCCTGGCCAACACGATGTCCAGGACTGTGGAGTTCTGCTCCTCTCTGGTCCTGATGGTCAGAACCACGGATCTCTTGGCTTGTGTGACCACGCCCTCGTTGACCAGGAGATCCAGCAGGTCCTCCGTGTGCGATATCCCATACTTCAGGTCGCTTCGCTTTGCACTGACGACGTCAACGGCGTAGGGATTGGAGCAACTCCCTCCTGCCCGGGTATGTTGAAAACCCTTCGATATGTTTAGCATGGCCATTAAAATACAGCCTCGATCGTCAGGAGTACACCCGGCTTCACACTCTGCAGGTCACGGCTCTATTCTGTATGTTTATTCATAACTAAGTGACACATCACACCTTAGCAACCAGGTAGGCTATACAGGCTGCTATTTCCAATGCGGACACACACAAAGCACCACTGCTATGTTACTAGCCCATATACAGCTCTATACAACAGTTTTGAAATTATAGCCTGTTCAAAAACTGGAATGTTTAAATTTAGCTAAATTAAAAATGCAATTAAAATGATTCACAAAAAGGTTATGTAAAGATTCCACTTGTCACAGACTTAATGTATTAGTGTTCTCCCTCTATAGCATATGCCTGCAAAGCCGTATGTGTATAGTGTGTGTGTGTGTGTGTGTGTGTGTGTGTGAGTGTGTGTGTGTGTGCGCGCGCGCGCGCGCGCGCTTTTGTTAAACGACGGATTCAATACTACTTTGAATGTATTGACGCGCGCGCGTGATTTCTACAGGGCGATTAACCTCCTGAGCTCCAGTGATTCACTTCCCGTAAACCACGCCAACTGTGGTGACGTAGATCTTCCGACTGCGCTCTACTACCTTATATGGTTTGCGATGGGTGTTCTGGATGATGTCATCCTCACCAAATTTGGGCAGGATTAAATCAAGTTAGGACGGTAATAGTATTATTATTTTTTAAAACATCTTAATGAAACGATGTATAAATAATAAGCCAAATATATTGTGTTCTACAATAACGGTGCGCTATAAACTATACAGATAGTATTATAGCCTATAATAAGTAGGCTAATGCAATACATCCGATCACACATTTGCAACAAAATATAATTAAGTTATCAATTGCACTATGTGCAACTATGTTTGTATGATGGAAAACGAGGGAAATATGTCCCTCGTTTAGTTGGATGACTGTAGACTATATGCCTATAGAGGTTTTTGATGGTAATATTAATTTAAGTGTTTCCTGCAGCCGTTTAGCTCGCATATTTCTTTTTACTTGTGAACATGTCTGTCGCCAATATTCGCAGGTGTAGTAGGGCTTATTATGTTTCGATATGCCTCTGCTTTGTGATTTTATAGTCAGCGAAGTGTTTTTATTTCCCTCACTGTCTACCCTCAATTGAAGGCTATCCATCCGTAATTGTGTTTTATTGTGTATTGTTGGGCGGCTTCATTAGAGAGAATCGTGTGTATGATGATCTAATATGTGAAATAACGGCATCATTATAGATTTGGCGTGATGATAGCGAGTGTCACTTCATTTGTGGGCAATGTCGCCGCCTAGTGGTTAAAGTGGGTACAACTCCATTATAGCTCAGTTTTATTTGAGGGCAGGACACGAGCGTAAAGTAAATACGACTCACGTGATTCAGTACGAAAATTACATCCTTTTGCTTTGAGTGTTTATCTGTGTTTCCTCTGTAGCCTAGAAGGCTCCCTTGCTTTTAAAATACTGTCACCCAAAATAGGCGAACCTCTCTGTGAGAGTATAGCCTGCTGTTCCAATAGGCAGCCTATACATATACTAAATATATGGCATACGTTCAGTGTGAGAGTGTATAGTATAATAGGCAATGCAAATGGCACAATATGATTTGTGATAGTGTAGGCTAACCTGGTCGTGTTTCACCTTTGCTACATTTTTCGCTTATTTGATTGTGTGGAGATAGATGCGGTGCAGATGGCTATGGGACACAAATCTTATGGTTTTATCTGATTTTACCCTTGATAGCCGATAGCTGGACAGAGGCAGGGCTGAGATATCAGGTGTTAAATTGAATTGGGCGCTGAGGTAATATGTGGCCACGTGAAGTTATACAGTTCACATATTGGCCTACTTCGGTGAGGTGGGTCAGTAGGCCCGAGGAAACACGATCACTTAGGATCGGATCGATACACACTCTGATGGAATTTAACTCCAGGTACTGAGCGCTGAGAGCTCGTGCAACATGTTGCGACATGTTTTATTGTGCTAGAGCTCAACACAACTGTAGCCATTTCCTTAACGCGGGCGCGCGCGCAAAACACACACACACACACACACACACACACACAAAACAGTTTTGTTTTTGTATGCGGTTTATTTCATACCTTAAATATCGATTCGTCTCTGAAGTTCTCAGAAAACAAACATAAAAAAAACGATACAGTATTATTACAAAAGGTTCAACGTAAGTACTCAAGTTGTTCTTATATACATATAGCAATGAGTGAAACCCCATCAAACAACTTTAGAAAGAAACAAGTCAATCTTGAAGCTTTTCTAATGTAAAAGAACAGTTTCTTGCAATTAAGAAAATTGTACATTGTACTGCAGGCCTATTCACTCAGACGTCAGGCCCCTTTGCGTCAGCTCTGCAGCCTCTCCCGAGTTGGCCAACACACCTGGACGTGGCGGACAGCAACGACAACAACAAGAACAACAACAACAAGAAATAAAACAGTCTATTGCAGGACCTTCTCATCCCTTAATACTGCATTTCTTTGACGGTCACGATCAGGCCCGTGCAGAGAGTTCGGTTCGAAGCTCGACCAAAAGGTCTAGTCCGGTCCTTCTGCTTTGTTTAAAAACACAAAACC
>OMNR01091555.1:0-11930 GCA_900303205.1 Mora moro
ACATTTTGTTGGTAACAATTTAATATAATAATATTCTCCAGTGCAGCTCGAGTGGTGACTTTTAGTTCTGGCGAAAGTGGAGTTAAGAACATCAATAACTTGTGTTCTCTATTTTGCTTCCTTCACTAAAGGCTTGTGTCCTAGCTCCTCGTTCCCTTCCCTGCATAGAATAGAATTTGACAACATCAATTAAACATCAATGAAGTGTTCATCATTGACCCTTAACTGTCTGTCAAAAAAATATTAGTAAAAATATTGTTTAGATATTTGTTTGTGCGCCACGTTTTGTTGTTGCTCCAAAATTGATCGTGTCTTTGACTCTTGTCAGCCTCACTTCGCTTTGCATAAAAGTCTCTGCCAAATCACGTCAAAATACAGACAGCGGGTGTATATCGATAGAATAAATACAGAAAATCCCATTCTGATAATAACAGTCAAAGGATGACACCTGTTTCATGTTTCTGTACCACAGTTCATCTGCTGCCATATCAGTCAAGGACAACAATGGTACATTTGTGAGCACAATGAGCATGATGCTGTACAATGTAAGTATAAACTGTATACTGTGCTATATTAACATTAACGTTTTGTTCATTTAAATCATGTTTTAACAACAATGGCTGTGATGCAAAAATGTACATTCAATGCTGTAATAACCATGCTTGTCTAAACATTGCGTCTTTAGATACAAAATGAACCTTTTGTCCATTTCAATCTGTTCCAGGACTCAACGTACAACCAACCTCTGTCGATCCCAACGGCCGGACTGGCTTTAAAAACAAGAGTATTTGCTGCCGTCAAAGCCACAAACCTGGACAAACGGTGCTAGCTAATATTTTAATATTGATTACTAAAGTTATATTTAAGTTATATCTATTCCTTAAATTCTGACAATCGACAATGTGTATCAAATGGCATTCAGAGGATCATATCATTATAGTCAATTTTACTGTATACCTGGTAGGCAGGGCCACTCACAAAGAAAATCTTTTAAAATCAACTCAGTAGCCATCCTTAATGGCCATGTATCAAACCATTATGTTCTTGTGGGTCTTGAAGGCGCCAGTCCGGGGCAGAGAAAGACAAATCAGTAATTCTCATTCCCCCTGTGAGGTTAGATCTTTATCCTTGTCCTCCAATAGGCTCTCATAGTTTAGTGTGTCTCCTGCAGATGGAACATCTTGATGGACTACTGTTACACCACCCCCTCAGGGAACCCAAACGACGAGCTACGATATGACCTATTCTTCGGGTAATCTTGGTGGTTTCTTTTCTTTTTCTTTCCCAGACCATGAATGGATGATAAACCGCAGAAGTGAAGTGCCTCCCATTGCATATTATCCTTTTCAATTCGCCATAAGGGCCTCTTAAGAAATGTGGTCTGAATTTAAGAGATTTGACCTGAATAATGACCTCGTACTTTTTGTCACTGAGTAATCTTACAGACAGTGAAGATCTCTCATCAGCCATCGATGCAGTCAACGTCTAGAATGGGGTTTGATCAACTATTTAGTATTTCGACCTTTTACAGATGTTTTTTTATTCAAAGTGAGTGAATTGTTGTAGATCGGCTACATGTCATGTCAAGGAGCAGGCGGGGGTTAGGGCATGTGGCTCAAGGACGGCTACAGGTAGACCGCGGACATTCGTGTGTGAACACCGTAACCACGACACTATCCTGCCCCCCCCCCAACCCCAGATATATTATGTTTCTATATGGGTGACAGATACATACAACCGTTTTAATCGACATCTCTGGTGTTGTCCAGGTGCAATAAGGACCCTCAGACCACAGTGTTCGAAAACGGGAGGAGTCAGATGGGGCGCTTTGCCTTCGAGGTGTTCCGCTTCGTGAAGCACAGACACCAGAAGATGTCCACCGTGTTCTTGCACTGTGTGACCAAACTGTGCCGCCCCGACGACTGTACCTTGCTGATGCCGGTAAGAGAATAAAGATATAAGAATACCGCCAATATAAATACAGTTAGCGCTAGATACTATCTGTTTTTCAGACGTGTAAACACAGAGGAATGCTTCTGGTTTATTAACGATGTGATTGGATTAGATCTGTGGTCGACGAAGAAGACGCAATGAGGAAGAAAGCCGAGATTCTAGTCCGGCCTCGTCGGATAAGGCTGTCATCTCGGCTGGACCGATCATCACCAGGAGTGGTATAGCTCTCTCTACCCCCTCTCCCTCTCTCTCTCTCTCTCTCTCTCTCTCTCTCTCTCTCTCTCTCTCTCTCTCTCTCTACCCCCTCTCTCTCTCTTTCTCTGATTGTCTAAAAGTTTGTCTAAAAGAGTATCTGTGCAGCTCTTTTGTACAAGCCTGGTTTGTATTTCAAGGTGCTTTGTAAATATAATAAAGTTGAAACGTCATCTGTTCACAGATGAAACTCCAACCACTAATTCACAAGTTGGTAAGCTCTTCTACCTACCCTACATCTACATAGTGACACATAACACTAATACACACAAAATATTTACATATGCAGACCAACCTACATACGGATTGTATTGGTTAGCAGTAAAGCACTTACACAAAGTTTCTAGACATTTTCATGTTTTCTGCACAATTTTGTTGTTTTCTATCCAGCAGGATCGAATAACTCTTACCTGCCAATCAACCCAGCGACCAGCGCCCTCATATCAGGTGTGGTCATCCTGGGCGGGATCTGCCTTATCTTCTTCCTGCTTTCACTCCGCCTCCTTCTGAGGTCCCACCCCCCGACGATGACATCATCAGGGGTTTGGAACCCAAGCTACAAATGAATTGATTATAGGTGTATACCGTACGCAAGCATGTGTGTAACCACAATTGCGATGGCAAGTTATATCCATATATGTGTGTGTGCTCTTTGTATGTAAACCTAGGATACTCATTATGCAAATAGCAGTAATTCAAGTGCATTCACTGTGTGTATACTTGGTCTTGCCTGTATATTCCTTTGCTATTCATTGGTATTATCAAACAAAAGTACTGTAAAATGTTTACTTATATTTTAGTTTTTTATAGTTATTACAAGTGTATCAAAAAAATACTAGACAAGATGTAGTAGTAGTAGTCATAGTAGTAGTAGTAGTAGTAGTAGTAGTAGTAGTAGTAATAACCAAAAAAAGTTACGCAAGATATTCCATATGTGAGGTATACAAAAGTTTGACGTTGGACAATCCAAATATATATTATTTAAAAAAATAAAATGTCTGTGTGTGGATTATCATTTTAAAATGATTTCAAATTACAATTTCAGTTTCGACAAAACTTAAAAAACATACATTGATACATTTCAATCAATTAACAAAAAAACACCAAATATGAACGAATTGATGTTGATAGTGTTGGTTGTTGGTTCTGCATGTGACCTGTTCCAACTGCATTGACTGACCATTTTACCCTAATCACTTTAGCGCTAATTCACAATGGCCAACGGAAAACAACTGAGGAATTAGAACAATAAATACAAACCGTTGCCATATTATTGACACCGAATCAAACCAAAACGGAGGCGAGGTCTGTCTTTATTGGGGTGACGATGTGCAACATGACACCGAGGCCAAGTTCAACTGCCAGAGCCAAAGCGAGGTGAGGAATCGTCGTGCGTTTTCAGAGTGACCTGAAAAACATGGTATGTGCGTGCGTGCGCGTATATGTGTATGCGAGGGTTAAGTACCACGGTGGTCATGTGAGAAGGAAGGTGGTGCGTTAAGTCACAGCCGTTGGTTGTGACTTAGGAGGTCCCATGCGTTCAACAAAGAGCATGGGGCAACACCCATGGTCTGGTTTGACCCCGATCACCAAGTGCACTTTTCTTCCCAGGTGGCTCACCTCACCGGATCGTCTTACCGAAAAAAAAGGACCTTCGCTGTTTTCATTTTAGTGAAGTCTCTCCCTCTCCGCAAGGAATGTATTCAGTGTTGCTTCCGACGTTTGGAAGTGTACTCATGTAAACAGATTGACAGACCACTGATCTTCGATGGCCCATCGATGGTCTCTATATATTGAGTGTTATAGTTGAGTAGCCATCATTACACACTAAACTAACTAAGTGATGAATAAAATATATTTGAGCTTAAAATGATTACAAGATTATTTGACATTTGAGTTGTTTTAAGAGCAAAAACCCATCCACCCACAACCCAATCATCCCAGGATTTAAAAAATAAATAAATCAATTTTGTCCAGAGACACATTTCAGGATTGAAACTTTGAATGAGGACGTCTCGTGCTTGTGTAAAATGCGGGTCACACATGTTGGTGAGAACGGGACCTCGTTTCTCATTGTTGTGCGTGCGGTCCCATGAGACCACTAACCATACACTCTCTTACTTTACTAAGTTTCATATACGCACGCAACGGGGGAGATTTTCGCCCCACAAAAAAAATCACAAAGACTTATGGGCCATTGTTTCACCATGTTACTTTGAAGACGTCTGTGTTGGGTTTCAGTGTTTGCCTCCAGGAAAGGGTCCACAAAACCTTAGCCACAAAAGTGAATTGTTCCAAGGTGACCAAGGTAGCTCCACCAAAGTGACATAGACCCTGTTTCCATCCAATTCAATGAAAAGTGTCACTACTATATAGCGGTTTTCCATGTCGTATATATATAGCGCACCCAGCACCCCACAAATTAAAACAGCAAACAGACTGAAGAGGTAAGAGCTCAAGAGTTAACGCAAATATCTTGGACCATAGACAGAGTCGACCAAAATTGCCTTTCCTTGCTCGACCATATTGGACTGTACTTCTAACTGTGGATCTTATTCAATTATTTGTCAGCGACTTCCCTGCTGCCCACCCTGGGACCTACAGGTGTTTTGCTCTGCATGAGTTTGGATTTCAAACATTTGCTTCGACTCATCCTGGTTGTTTTATTGATATTTTTTCTCCAGCTTTCCATAGAGGGCAAATCGAGGAGATGGCTCTTATCAGCTTCCTTGTCCTGACGTCCCTGTGTATTGTGGGCCGCGAGGCCCTCTCCTTATCTGACTGTGGACCGTATGGTAGAAGACCTGGTAAACCGCTAAACTCTGTTCTCATTGGCTTTTCTGTTTTCTTATCTGAACACACAGCCTTAAGCCACACTTGCATGCTAACCCTTTTTTACAAACATTGAATCACTCTCATCCCCTACTTTTTGACTTTTAAAACAGTTTTTTGGCTGCAGGCTAAGTTCTGGTTGTTTACTGCATTGACACTTTTACATAAATACAGCTCCTAATAGAAGGATATCTAAACTGAATGGGTCTTAGTGGGTAGCTAGATGTTAACAAATGTCAAAAACAACGTTGTTTAGGCATTATATTACTGAATTTGTTGAGGTGAACACCAAGACGGTGTAATAAATGTAGACATTTGTAAATGTATAAATAATACATATATAATACATAATAAACATTTATTACACAGAAAAACGTAATCAACACTGCGTATACTCAAACTGTCCCACCGAAGATCAAGTGGTCTATTGATTGAAGAATTCAATGAATGAATTGTATATTGTAGAATGAATCCCACCCCTGTTCCTATGATACGAGACAAATCATACCGATCATCCAATCAACAGTTTATATTGAGGTGATGACATGTCGTGCCTTCTTCTTCTTCTTCTTCTGACCAGAATACACTGATATATCTGTGGTGTGTGGGACCTCTGCCATTGAGCTGGCCATTCAGATATGCCCCGCTGTCTACACGGGATACAACGAGAGCCTGCTGATCCTGAACCACGTCGACGACGACGACGCCTGCAAGGGTACGCTGGACGTCTGGGTGGCGCCGCCCGTGTTGAGGTTCACCTTCCCCATCAGGGAAGGGAACGCTTGCGGGAGCACCTTCCTGGTGAGTCACGCACACGTGATCCTCGAGAGACATACTAAAGATGCCGTAGAGCAAATTTTGGGGGAATTTGCACAAACTGACAACTTTTCAGCAAATGTATAATCTGCAGGACAGTCTTGTAGTTAGGGAGTTCGACTACCAGCCCAAAGGTACTGTCTGCCAAACGACTGAGCAGCAGTAAATACATAGTACTTTGGTTGTTTGACATTTAACGTGACACGTTATTTGATGAATGAAGATGTATTTTAAGGGAAGCAGGACAGCAACAGGAGTTTTTCTC
Source organism: Mora moro (assembly GCA_900303205.1). Lineage (NCBI taxonomy): Eukaryota > Metazoa > Chordata > Actinopteri > Gadiformes > Moridae > Mora > Mora moro. The sequence continues at coordinate 6,119 of OMNR01091555.1, forward strand.
CCTGGCTGGTCTTAGCTGCTTCCCTTTTGCATGACATGTCAACTGTTGATTGGATGATTGGTATGATTTGTCTTTTATCATAGGAACAGGGGTGGGATTCATTCTACAATACACAATTTCAGAATGAACATTCCTGAAAACACTGTTTTCTTCAGACCACCAGTTCACCCGGGACGGGGATATTCTCCGACTTTTCCAACATCCAAAACGTCAACGTGAGTGGCATTGTCCGATCCTTCGACCCCACCGTCGGGACGGTCACCTACAACGCCGAGCTCAAGTACTACTACTCCTGCGCCTACCCACTGGAGTACCTCATCAACAACACACAACTGGATGTGTAAGTACTAAGTCATCCTTGGCACCCACCACTTCAGTTGTAACGCAGAACTTTAAAAAACGTAAAAATGTTAGTGTTTACCTGTGAGAACAGGGGGAAAAAAACATATGTAGATATTTAGAACTTTCATCGACCTTTGACCCCTCTAACCCTTCACAGGTCAGCCTCCGCCATTGCATTGAAGGACAAAAATGGGAGCTTCATCAGCACCCTGCGCATGGAACTGTATGATGTGAGAAGACACCGTGCACCCCTAGCATGTCGCCCTCTTTTCTGCATGCGTCGTTGATCAACACGAGATGTCGACATCTAACAGTGAAGTTAGTAACGATTAAGAAGTTATGTTTGTTTTCTTTTACCAGGATGTCAACTATACGTCACCCCTGATTATCCCCAGTCTGGGGGTTGAACTGAGGACCAAAATCTACGTGCAAGTGATCGCCACCAACCTCACGTCCCAGTAAGAGCCTTTTAGATACAGTTGGATAATATGCTTTAATGTGATGGATACACATTAAATTGGACACTGATTGAGGGAAAAATGTATGACAGATTGATATGAGAGAGAGAGAGAGAGAGAGAGAGAGAGAGAGAGAGATGGAGGACTCTGCCTGTAACCCTGAATCTCCCTCCTGTTCCACAGGTACTCTGTCCTCATGGACCGATGTTACGCCTCCATCTCCCCACAGCCCACCAACTCCACCTTCTTCAACCTCTTTGTCTCGTAAGTTCAAATGAAGAAATACATTAATATAGAGGCCCTGCCAAGCAATGACAAATATGTTCCCCCTGCCTCAGCCAACAGGGAAGTTTTTTTTTACTTCAAACAGAGAGTACCTTTAATTTTTTTTGGAAGCTTTAGGCAAGCACTGCTCCCCGGAGCAGTCGGACGCCTACAGCCTATCGAAGGCCCGGGGGCCGTGCTCCGAATACAAATCGCTATCATTAACACGCCGTCTGTACTGTGTGACGTACAAATGGGCGCTGTGAGGTTTGCCTCTGTTTTCTAAGGTGCTCGATAGATCCGCTGACCACCATGGTGGAGAACGGAGACAGCCAGAAGGCACGCTTCTACTTCTCCGCCTTCCGCTTCATCGAGCAGCAGAACGAGACCGTCTCCACCTACTACCTGCACTGCATCACCCGGCTCTGCGAGCGTAGCACCTGTAGCGCCTTCAAAGTGAGTATGGCGACGACGCCGGTGTGTTTCGCACGCTTCCGAAAGAACTTACTCACACTGTCCTGCTGGGGGTTTTTTTTGCCACAGCAATGCAACAACAGGAGGAAGAGGAGCGCGGAGTCCGTCGAGGAGGGGCTGTCAGGGATATCCATGCTCGTGGTGCCCATTAAGACCAGGGCAGAAGGCTGTATGTATCCCATCACAAACTGTGTTCCTCCTTAAGTTTCTTTGACCCTCTCGCTCTCAATTCACTTCACTTCACTTCACTTCACTTCACTTCACTTCACTTCACTTCACTTCAATTCAATTGTGTCAAGTGTCATTGTAGTTAAAATTGACAATGTAATCATAAGTGTAACATTATTTGTATAAAAATAGTAGGATACTTATAAAAATGGTAAAAAGTAGTATGCAATCTAGTGCAAAAAACTGTGTGCGTGTGAGAGAGAGAGAGAGAGAGAGAGAGAGAGAGAGAGAGAGTATCAGAGAGAGAGGGAGAGAGGGAGAGAGAGGGGGGGAGAGAGAGAGAGAGAGAGAGAGTATCAGTGTCACCCCTGTGCTATTGTCTTACAACTGATCACATTACCTTTCATTTATTCAGCCCTTAATCACATTTTTGTCTCGAAGGGCTTCACAAGCCCACATTCCTCGACACCATTGATCAAATCTCTTCTCTATAAGTAGGCTAATATACTTGTGATATATACTACTTGTTATTCGATTTCATTACTATGTACTAATACGGCTTTTATTTATTCTAGCCACCTCCCCCGAAGACGATGGTAAGCGTGTTTTCTTTAAATAAACGATGACCATTTTTCCGATTTTATTTTCTCACGAATTTAAATTCCCATGACAAACGACGTTGCTCATTTGGTTGATATGTTACTGTTTGCGAGCAGTGGCCCCTGGTGGCCAGGACCACGACGGCGCGTCCATCGGACTGGGCATCGCCGTGGCCGTCCTCATTGTAATCGGAGCCGCGGCCCTTCTGACGGCTGCCTTCTTCTACCGAAGAATGACACAGTTCAGATAGCCAGCACCACCTAAACCGAGAGAATCGGAGGACTGAAATAAAGTATCACGATATGTTATTCTTGCTAGCACTTATGTGGAGTTATTGGACTATATCTATAGGCCTACTGTGTCAATACAAATGTTTAAAAAAACGTCCATTAGAACTACTAATACTACTAATGGTCAGGGAAAGGAAGAAATAAAATCAACTGCCCTAGTACGTTAGAGATTGGTAAAGACGAAAAGATAGAAAGAAATGTATAATAAAAATGTACCGTTACATAGGCTACATTTTCCTTGCAGTTGTAAATGTTTCCAAGGTAATGTGTCTGTGTATGAACCTTAATTGTGGGTGACACAGCCATGTATGGGGCTGCTGGGAACTGTTGATCTTTGTTTTAATAGATGAACAAACTCATCCAACTTCGTTGAACAAGACTTTCCGTTGTAATTATTGGTGCATGTTACTTGTAGACCACATGTATGATTACATTTTAGAAGCATACACTGTGCTACTGTCTTGAATTTTGTTGTCCACATCTGTCTAACGAAACCATATCCAGATATACAACTGGAGGGTTAGTGTTTTAAGGAGAAACCTAATTATGAATAATTTGAACAATGCTTCACAAAACATAATTTGCATACACTCTCCAATTCTAAAACACACTCAGGGACTAACTAGAGGACAAGTTAGTTCAACATTTGGATAATTAATGTGTTATATTTTGTGCATCATGACAACTGTTGAGACTATTTGTATATTGTGAAAGAGAAAGGCTTCTCTTTTAAATATAGTGGTAGATGTTTCATGTCCGCATGCAATACTAAGATTAAAGCTGTCAGGATATGAACTAGGTTGTGTCATATCAGCTGAAATCCACCTGCAGTACAACACTTGAGTCTTTACTATGACACTATTGTAACAACTAAGAAAGTACAAAGTCCTAGTCCACTCATGAATAAATGTAAGATCAAATTATAATTGATTTAGAATAGAATATAGTATATCATATTGTGCTATAGCTAATCCTATTTGAACAATGCCACTCTCAGATAAACACCTTTGCGAGCAACAAAAACGGTGTTGTTCTCCCATCATCCACCAGATGGCGCATGAACACAATTTTTCATATTCGAATGTAAAAAAAACGTGCGTGTTGCTGTTAAAACTGCGAGTTTACTTGTACACAGTTCCAAATGCAGTACAGCGTAAATGTTTAAAGTCGATATCTTGTACCTAATTATATCACGAATTGTTCGAACCAGCTCTATCTTCCCATTGGTGCCGTGTTGGCCTTATAGGAAGAGGATGACGTCATGTCCCGAAACTTTTTTTGCTTCCAACTAGCTGTGCTGGATGTTGTCAGACCGGCGGTGAGATGTCTTCATGACGTAAAGGAAATATATTATATTATTAAGTATTGTTAAGTAGGCCATGACAAACCCCATGACTAGTAGACGACCCACTTTTGAAACATAAGTAGATGATTGATACGGATATATATATATATATATTTATACTTTTTGGTTTAAGTGTATGTAAGAGATAAATCACCCTTTTAAGTGATCTCCCCCAATTTAATTAAAATAACAGGGATAAGAGCGTGCTCTCGCCCTCTATCTAATGGCCCGGACATTAACCTTAAGAACCAGCTGGCGGGCTTCCTAATATGGTAATATCCGGAGAACCCTCTGGGAGCAAGGAGACGACGACCGCCTGTGACTCTCACTGTTGCTCCTGTTGCTATAGCCTATCTGCCAAAGTGTATGACAAAATAATATGAACAACATAAACACACTATTTACTCATGTTTTCCCCATACCAATAGCATTTGATCACACCGAGCTGGATCATATCACATTTTAGTGTCCCCTGTGTTGGGTAAAAAACGAAAACAAAGTGATAAATTATTATTAGAATTCCGCTTGAACTCTCCATTCAGTTTTGGTTGGACAGCACATTCATTCATTGTTTTTCTTTTTAATTTACCAGCCTTTTCTAATTAATATTCATTGAGTCTGTCTGTGGGCTATAGATTTGATTTAACAGGCAGGGGGACAATTATAAAAAATTGATGAACCAGCTTTCTTTAATTTAGGTCAGGCATATGAACTTGAAGTGTCTTGTTATGATTAAATAACGCCTGCAGTTGCTTTAATTTCCCCTTAGACAACCAAGAGTGGTGCTACACTGTGGCAATATTGCCCTTAGTCCAAGGCAGATAGCGTTGCAAATTCTCTAAAACACAATAGGCCACTGGGACAGCGCTGCTGAATGAGACACACTACACTACAGAGGCAAGTAGGTATAAATTGATGAGCCGTTGTTTTTTTTTGGGTTTTTTTAACCACTACCTACACTTTACCATATTGGCGTGTGATATTGGACAAGTGGAGTGCAACAGTGTTTGTAGGAAGCTATAAAGTGGTTCAGTTGGTGTTCGTCCAACAGCGTTCTGCGTGAGTGTGTGCTATCTGCAGCCTCAGGATTCCAGGCTGTTGTGTTCCGCCTGGAGGGCTTTCAGTGTAAAACATCTGTGATGGGTGGAGGCTCTGCCCAATTATATTGACTAGCGTTCTCTGGCCCATCCTCCTTTTGTCTTACAAACTAGCATATTTTATTCATACCACCAGCTATACCTATAGCTAACAATTAAAAAATTAAAAAATAGAAAAAAATCCTATTAATTAATTGGAAAATTATCATGACAAAGGACGTGGGGAAAATTGCATGTAATCGTATTTAATTTTTACGTGTGCTTGAGCCGACAATTAAAGCATGCAGCCTGCAATTATGCTATCTTCCAACAGCAAATTAAATGTTGTGGATAATGTAGCCAGGTTGGCGCGGAGCTACTAGCAACACATGCTCTGTCTGCACGTGCCCAGGGCAGGCTCCACACAATGTGATGGCTTTTACAAGGCTTATATGGCTAAACTTATATTAAGGATATTGAAAAAATTTGCACGATACAATAATACAATACATGCCGTGGTGTGAGAAACCCGAGGAGATAAAAACGAGGGAGAAAAGAAAAACCTCAACACAATTGAGAACCCCCCCTTTCTTTCTCTCCCCTCTATCTTGCCACTCCCCACACCTTCCCCGTTGTGGTTGACTTGCTCTCTAAAAGGCACCGGTGTGCACGAGGCGTGTTGATAGAAGACAAATATAGTTTGGTTTAAGGTTTCCTTCTCCCGTGCAAACAGCGGCGAGGATAAATACAGATAGAATGGCAAATCCCACAATAGACAAGAGTAATCCACCCCCA
>OMNR01091581.1:0-10750 GCA_900303205.1 Mora moro
TTTTTTTATGCCTTTACGGACAGGAGAGTGGAGAGAGACAGGAAAGGGGGCCCTCCAAGGTGTCTTTGTGTGTGTGTGTGGCCTTGATTGGTCAACGCAGACACACACACACACACACACACACACACACACACACACACACACACACACACACACACACACACACACACCCTCCTTAACCCGTGTCGTTCCCTCCTCCCACCAGCTGGTTGCGGAGAAGGTGGCCCTGCAGGAGCAGCTCCAGGCGGAGATCGAGCTGTGTGCCGAGGCGGAGGAGATGCGGTCCCGCCTCTCCACCCGGAAGCAGGAGCTGGAGGACATCCTGCACGACCTGGAGTCCCGGCTGGAGGAGGAGGAGGAGCGGGTCACGCAGATGAGCAGCGAGAGGAAGAAGATGCAGACCAACATCACGGTCCGTTGGCCCTGAAAGCACTCGATCCCCAACTGAGACACTAGTTTGATTAATATTCAATATTTAATGTAGACTGAAAAAAGTGGTGTACACATGTGCATCACAGGTTATGTAGACAGACATCACTTGTCCGTTTTTTTAACTAGACAGATTTTTATTCAGCAGTTAAGGCCAACCATTTTAAGATTTTAAGGTTCTTCGATGAATCACTTTGCTTCGGGCAATGAAACTCGATGAAACTATGTTGCAAGACTCCACCCTCGTAGCGGTCTCTGAGCGGACCCCCCGTGTGCTTGGTCCCCACAGGACCTGGAGCAGCAGCTGGACGAGGAGGAGGGCGCCAGGCAGAAGCTCCAGCTGGAGAAGGTCACCATGGACGCCAAGCTGAAAAAGATCGAGGAAGAGGTCATGATGATCGATGACCAGAACAACAAACTCAACAAGGTCCGTCGTAGTGTCTTTTTAAATGTACAGTGTCCAGCAAAACCACCCACTGGTTATCCCATTGATTGGTCAATCTGGGACGTAAGTTTTTTTCTTTTGGTTTATAGTGTGTGGTGTTCGTTAGTTCCATGGTCCAATGTTTGACAACGGGGGATGATCAGTAGGGACCTCACGATACGATGCGTCTTGCCATTCTGTAAATATTGCGATACGATATTATGGTTGTAATCAAAAAATAAATACATTTCCCAATGTTATCTTTTGTGTGGTTTAGCCATACACTGTATATATGGACATAGTCTCCGTGACGTCACCCGTTAGTTTCTGAAGAGCCGTTGTGAAGCTCAGTGGGCGGCTCCCGGCCGGCGCCATCTTGGCACCTTGGGGATTGACTCCCTTTTGGAGCCACCCTCAAGCGGCCATTCGAGGAACTTCAGTTTTGGGCACTTCCGCATTGGCTTCATTTTTCAGACCCGGACTTTTCCCCTTGGGTTTAATGTTGGGGTTCAGGTTTTACAGGTTTGTTTAAATTAACATTCCCGACTATGAACTGCCCTACAAGGCAAACCACAGTAACTACAATGTTTGGCAAAATTGAGTCATGACTCAAAATGAACTTCTTGGTTCAATCTTGCTCTGTTTTTTTAAGATAAAAAGGTGTGCAAATTGCTGTAACTACAAAATCGAAACATTTAAAATATTCAGTGCTCACATTCAATATTCAATATCTGAATTTAAACACCAGTTACTGCACTTTGGAGTTGTACTGCCGTTGTATTGCCTGTACAGCCATTCATAATACAAAGGCAGAGTGCAGTATCTGCATTTTTGGTGTCATAGGTCACAAATATTGGTTTGTGAATGGTATTTCCACTTATCTACTTGCAACACTGGCTGGCTGGACAGTCAAAAACTTTAAAGCCATTTTTTTCAGTTTCACTGTTGACGCAGACTCTGCAGTTTGCCTTTTGTAGGGGTGAATACACTGTAGCTGCCTCTGTAGCACAGTACCATTAATTTGCTTCCACTCAGATAACATGAGGGTTTCTGGCATAATCTTGTATTGTTTTGTCAACCTGACGATACAAGTATTGGCAAAGAATTGTGATACTTTTTACTTTTTTTTTTTTTAATCTTATTTTTATATTTTATTTTTTATGTAAATGTATTTTTTCAGCGTTTTTCAATGGTGATGCATGAATCCTACATGAATGATTGACACGTTCTGTTCCAAACGACGTGAGGTCATTAGTTTCCCACCCTGACTGCTCTCTACCCGTGTTCAGGAGAAGAAGCTGCTTGAGGAGAGGATCTCTGAGTTCACCACCAACCTGTCCGAAGAGGAGGAGAAGTCCAAGAGCTTGCAGAAGCTCAAGAACAAACACGAAGCCATGATCACCGACTTGGAGGGTAGGCCCAAGATATCTCTCTCTCTCTAGACAGACAGACAGACAGACAGACAGACAGACAGACAGACAGACAGACAGACAGACAGACAGACAGACAGACAGACAGACAGACAGACAGACAGACAGACAGACAGACAGACAGACAGACAGACGCAGTTTTTTGAAAACTGATTTTGTTTTCTCTGTCCCTCAGACCGCCTGAGGAAGGAGGAGAAGCAGCGTCAGGAGTTGGAGAAGGGCCGCCGGAAGCTGGAGGGGGACTCCACCGACCTCCTCGACCAGATCGCAGATCTCCAGGCTCAGATCGCTGATCTCAAAGCCCAGCTGGCCAAGAAGGAGGAGGAGCTGCTGGCTGCTCTCGCCAGGTTGGCATGGGAACCGCGGCATGGTCAAAACCACATCATGGTTTCTCCACAGTAGAAAGTTGATTGTAGCATTGTCCGTGCCTAGCTGCAGCAGCATGTATACCCTCCTGAGATGGGGGATTAATGATCCTTGTTCCTTTCTCCTCTGCCGCGTCGGCCGGCAGGATCGAGCAAGAGGCTTCGGCCAAGAACCATGCCCAAAAGAAGATCCGGGAGCTGGAGGCCCAGATCTCTGAGCTGCAGGAGGACCTGGAGCTGGAGAGGCAGGCCCGCTCCAAGGCTGAGAAACACCGCCGGGACCTGGGAGAGGAGCTGGAGGCTCTGAAGACAGAGCTGGAGGACACACTGGACTCCACCGCCGCCCAGCAGGAGCTCAGGTACAGTACAGAAGCAGTGGCTTCTGGAATCCATGCCAGTGATGCATAGTGGTTCAATAATACAAATTATTTAGAATGGATTTTCAATATTTGTAATATTGTTATAGTATGTTTAATTATTCGTAAAATAGTAAACGCTGATTTCTAAGTAATCTACTCATGTTTATTAATGTTTAATATTTAATGGCACAAGAGGACTGCTATTGTCCTGCGCCTTCCATTCATTCCTTGTAATCTGTGTTCAGATCGAAGCGTGAGACGGAGGTCTCTCAACTGAAGAAGACGCTGGACGATGAAGCCAAGGTCTACGAGCAGCAAATGGGCGACATGAGACAAAAACACAACCAGGCCTTCGATGAGCTCAACGAACAGCTGGAGCAGGCCAAGAGGGTGAGATAAAGATTAAAAAGCGTTTTTACCTTCTTTTGGGATATGTTTTTTTTTTCAATTGATGCCTTGTAAAAACCTCTTCTTTTCATAAGAAAAGGCTCTGCCAAGTTGTGTTACTACTGGGATTTCTGGGCCTGAAAAGGCATTGCTGCTATTGAAAAATCCTATTTTCAGTTAAGCCGAATTTTTATGTTTTATCTTTTGCCCTACAGAACAAGGCGTCTGTGGAAAAGACCAAACAGGCGCTGGAGAGCGAATGGAACGAGGTGCAGATCGAGATGAAGACGCTGACACAGAGCAAGAGCGACTCAGAGCACCGCAGGAAGAAGGCCGAGGGCCAGCTTCAGGAGCTGCAGGTCAAACACGGGGAGAGCGAGCGCCAGAGGACCGAGCTGGGCGAGAAGATGACCAAGATGCAGGTGATGGTCCCATCAGAGTCTCACCCTGTTGGAGGAGGAGCTGGGCGCTCCCATGGGGGGTTAGACTGGAGGTGGGAGACGCTGAGGAGAGGGGGAAGTGGCTGACTGAGGATTCTCGTTTCCTCCTGTTGATCCCCAGCTGATGTTCCTCACTGTCATGCTCGTTCGTTACTGGGAATCTTAACGTCTTTCTTTCTTTCTTTCTTTCTTTCTGTGTGTAGTCTGAGCTGGATAACGTCAACGCACTGCTGAGTGAGGCGGAGAGCAACGGCATCAAGGCTAGCAAAGACTGCTCTTTCGTGGAGTCCACACTGGCCGATACACAGGTACGCACACAGACATGTTTAGCTCTTCATATCAATTTAGCATACAGAGCGGTTTATGCCACTTGTTAAAATGTATTGGTCACATGGCCTGCCTATTGTTTAGCTTACCTGTGTTTGTGTGTGTGCGGCGTGTGGTGTGTAGGAGCTGCTTCAGGAGGAGACGAGGCAGAAGCTGTCCCTGAACACACGGCTGCGTCAGATGGAGGACGAGCAGAACAACCTGCGTGAGATGCTGGAGGAGGAGGAGGAGAGCAAGAGGAACGTGGAGAAGCAGGTGGCCACCCTCCAAACCCAGGTCAGTCCCCAACACACACGCACACGCACACACGCACACGCACACACAGGCAGGCACGTCACCACTCCCAATCTTTGGCCAGATTGGGAACTGCAATTTAAATACCATGTTTCACCACAGAGGTCGCTGTCCTGATGAAATTATTTTAGTATTTGATTTACTCCTTTATTTTAGTTGTTTATATATAAAGTTGGAGGATACCTATGGTGACTTGTTTGAAGAACCTTGTCTACACCAATCAATACCTATACTCAGGTTTATGTTAACAATTAGTTATTAATAATTATTATTTCCCAGCGGCAGCCAAAACTGTTTGTGAAGCCTATGCAGAAGCGACTAATGTGTAGTTCATCTAATGGTCTATAGGCGGCGCGTGGTGGTCACCATTCTAAGTCAATGGGAAAGTTGATTTCAAAGCTTCTACCCATTGCTAAAACTATATAATTGCATCAAAACACTTGACACTCCTCCTCTTTCTGTATCCATAGTTGTAAAGACAAAAACATTGGTCATTCAGTGAAAATCCCAGTAGTAACACAACTTCCGTCATGTCTACATATTTCCTCCTCAGCTGGCAGAGATGAAGAAGAAGATGGAGCAGGAGGCGCTGTCCCTGGAGGGGTCTGAGGAGGGCCGCAAGCGCATCCAGAGGGAGATGGACAGCGTGGTGCAGCAGCTGGAGGAGAAGAGCTCGGCCTACGACAAGCTGGACAAGACCAAGACCCGGCTGCAGCAGGAGCTGGACGACCTCATGGTGGACCAGGACCACCTCAGGCAGATCGTCTCCAACCTGGAGAGGAAGCAGAAGAAGTTTGACCAGGTGTGTGTGTGTGTGTGTGTGTGTGTGTGTCTTTTTAAAGAATGCTGTTGTGAACCTCTTCCCAAAGTTTTTATTGTAGTTTTTTCTGATAAAATTTGCCAGAAGACGAGAAGATTATTGTATTTGTATTTATTTTTTTAAACCTCAACATTGCCCACTCTCAATCACGTTCCTCCTTTTCCTAGATGCTGGCTGAGGAGAAGACCATCTCCACCCAGTACGCAGAGGAGCGCGACCGGGCCGAGGCGGAGGCCCGCGAGAAGGAGACCCGGGCCCTGACCCTGACCCGCGAGCTGGAGGCCATGACGGACCTGAAGGCCGAGTTGGACCGCACCAACAAGACGCTCAAGGCCGAGATGGAAGACCTGGTCTCCTCCAAGGACGATGTCGGCAAGAGTGTAGGAGCCATTTTGTTTTGGGTTTTTTGTGAACTGCCATGAGAGTTGTAGAAAGTCGTGGCTTGATGGCTTTAAAAAAAAACAATAGAAAGTGTAGAATACAATGTTTTATTTTGTCTTTAAACAGTTTCCCTGATGTGTTGCCTGCCTGCCCTACACAGGGTCTCATTGGAAATTGAAACATAATATAATAAAGGTTATAAAAAGATAAAGGTTGAAGATTAGGAGCCATAATGAAATGATGGCCTGACTTATGGTCATCAGAGTTGGTACCTGATCTCCTCTGTTGAACATTGGGAGTATAAACACTTTCACCTTTGTCTCCTCCTGCTCCTCCTCCTTCTCCTCAGGTCCACGAGCTGGAGAGGTCCAAGCGCGGCATGGAGCAGCAGCTGGAGGAGATGCGTGTGCAGCTGGAGGAGCTGGAGGACGAGCTGCAGGCCACGGAGGACGCCAAGCTGCGCCTGGAGGTCAACATGCAGGCCATGAAGGCCCAGTTCGACCGCGACCTGCAGGCCCGCGACGAGCAGGGAGAGGAGCGGAGGAAACAGCTGGTCAAGCAGGTACAGCCGGCGGAAGACTCCAGGGGGAGGAGGAGGGCCAAACCCCACCACTCACTCACTCACTCACATTGGATAGTGGATGGTATAGCTATACTATGGATAACTTTATTCATTGTCACAGGTGCTCTGCTCAAGATAGAAAAATAATAATACAAATACAGAATAGAAATACGTAGAAAAACAAAATAAAAACCTGTGTGTCTGGTGTCCGTCAGGTGCGTGAGATGGAGATGGAGCTGGAGGAGGAACGCCGGCAGCGCTCCCAGGCCCTGGCGGCCAGGAAGAAGCTGGAGCTGGACCTGGCCGAGCTGGAGGCTCACATAGACTCTGCCAACAAGGGCCGCGACGAGGCCCTCAAACAACTGAAGAAGCTCCAGGTAACACACATTCACTCACTCACTCACTCATTACTATATCTGCACTTTAACTATGTGGAAGCATATTTTGGGCTAAACCCAAAAACGCACAAAGCTGCACAATACTATTTGGGACGATATTTTGCTTAATTAATGGACACACATAAGTATTAACCATCATGGGCTTAATTGCTTGTTTAGAAGTCTTTAATAAATACATGGGTATTTATATGGGTATGGGTCACAAGTAGAACAATCTCTGCAATGCCAAAAAAAATGTTTTAACTTAATAGTAATGGGGGAACCCAAATGTGAACCGGAGCTGAACAGGGCTCCTTCACAAGCTTTTAAGATGAGTGGATTTAGACAAATTGCCATTAAGGGCTCTATCGACTTGAGGACGAAGCTACTGAACGGACCTTGTAGACCGTAGTTTAACATTAGCAGCGGCATGCGGCCGCTGAGTCGCCTGATGCTGACGCCCTCGGTCTGTCCGTCCCTCAGGCCTTGATAAAGGAGCAGATGCGGGAGCTGGACGAGCTGCGCCTGTCCCGGGACGAGGCCCTCAACGAGGCCAAGGAGAACGAGAAGAAGATCAAGACCATGGAAGCCGACGCCATTCAGTACCAGGAGGTACTGCTGTCCCGCCCGCACGCGTTCATACACGGGGCTCTGATTGGTTGTTTACGTGCCACACGGGCCGCGTTCTATCCAATCACCTTCCACGACTGGACAATGTGTAGCCATGTTGGACCGGTGGTTTCCAACTCTTGTAAAATGTATTTTGTCATGTTGATTTAATGTGTATGATCTTGATGGAAGTGTCTTTTTGTAAAATGCATTCAGGCTGAGCATCTATGAGATGGAAGACAAACAAACAAAAAATATGAAGTGGTTGTAATGTTGCGTTGTAAAAAATGTATGACTTCCGGTCCTATGTGGGTGAGCTCTGTGTTTTCTCATGCTCCTGTTCTCACGTCTTGTGCTCAGGACCTGGCCTCCGCCGAGAGGATGAAGAGGCAGGCCCAGGCGGAGAGAGACGAGAATCAAGACGAGATCAGCGGCTTAAACACCAAACTGTAGGTTCCCGCACGGTTCACCCGCCACGCACTCTGAAATGCGTCATATGCACGCACCGATTTTATTAAACACACCATGAAGGTGCAACACCAGTGTCTAATAATAATTCCAATGGGTGAACCACCACAGCTGCTCTTCTCGATTCATCTAGGAATCGTGATTTTTATCTTCTATGAATCTGAATCTGTAGCTGTAGCGCACAGCAGACTGGAGTAGATCCTGAAATGAGTACCCCTATGTACTGAATCAAGTTTTTAATCATTTTGAATCGAGAATCGATTTTGAATTGAATCGTATCGAAAGCTTCACACCCCTGCTCTTCTCCTCCCCAGGTCCCTGTCTGCGGACGAGAAGAGGAGGCAGGATGCTCGTATCTCCCAGCTAGAGGAGGAGCTGGAGGAGGAGCAGATCAACACAGAGATGGTCAACGACCGCCTGAAGAGGACCTCGCTGCAGGTGAGAGAACGCCTCACAATGTCTCCACAATATCTAGGAGGATGGTCGTAACTAGGGGAGCGATATGGAAAAAATTATCACGATAATTATGGGGAATTTTACACAATATCGATAAATATAGCAATATGCTTATAAATTCATAATGCCATTCTAAAACAGGGGGTCATTACATTGAAGTATATAATATATATAATTTTAAGTATAGTATGTGACTATAGCTAGTTTTCCTTTCTCACGTTTCAAACCTCATATTTGATCATTTTAAGGGCATAGCTTCATTGTAATTCATTTAGACTGAATAGTATTGTATCATCATGAAATTAAGATATCGACTTATTGTGATACCCAAAGATGATAAACGATAATATTGAATTATTGCCCAGCCCTAGTCGACAGACAGACAGGAAACACAAACAAACATGGTTCTGTGCTGTGCGTCTGGTCCCAGAATGACCAGCTGACTACGGAGGTGTCCACGGAGCGCAGTGCCTCCCAGCGCCTGGAGGGGGTGCGCATCCAGCTGGAGCGGCAGAACAAGGACCTGAAGCTGAAGCTGGGGGAGCTGGAGGGAACCGTCAAGTCCAAGTACAAGGCCTCCATCTCGGCTCTGGAGGCCAAGATAGCGCAGCTGGAGGAACAGCTGGACGCAGAGTGCAAGTGAGTGACATGGCGCTTTGACTCCAGCCAAGCGCTCACAGTGTCGCGTGTTGCTGTTCATGATCATCAGGCATCATTGAGATGCTGTTTTTTTCCCACAGTTCATAATTTGTTGAAATGTGCATGGTATACATTAGTAAAATAAACAATATCAGTGGAGAAAAAACAACTAAGTACAGATCTGTCTACAAGTTGAAAACCGGTTCTTCAGACATTTGGTACTCGGTGACACTTGGCACCTATTTAAGCCATTGACAAACAGCAGTTGCAGTAGTCCATTTCCGCCTGTAGGTGGCACTGCTGGTTCCTATGGTTTGGTTTCTCTTACAGAGCCAAAATGGCAGAGGAGAGAACACTACTTTTTTATGCGTCCCCTGCCCAATTCTAGATTTGGTCACTTTTTGGTCACAAGAAAACAGTTAAGAGGAGGAAAAAATAAATGTTTTTGCCGGTAGCTTTGTTTGTCTTTCTCACCGTTTCTCGCTGGTTGCTGTGGCAGAGAGCGACAGCAGGCGTCCAGACTGGCCCGCAGGACGGAGAAGAAGCTGAAGGAGGCACTGATTCAGACGGAAGATGAGAAGCGCAACACAGACCAGTACAAAGACCAGGTCAGCCTTCCTCCCTCGCCAAATAGCCGTCCAACACTCGTACTTAACATTCATTCAAGTTTCATGTAATTACCTATATTCTTTTTTTTTTTTCTTTTTTATATACACATCATTGGTCCACAGCAGTTCAGCAATTAGTCAAATGTTTTTCTTTGCCCCGAACAGTTTTTTTTGGTAATTCATTAGAACACCTAATATAACACCTAATAATATAATATATCTCATTGAAATGATCAAATCATTCCTGCATGATCATGTGAGTGAATGAGTCACCCACTGCCACCCTGGGGCTATCTGTTCCTTACTCTGAACCCACTCTGAACCCTGTCTCCATATCCAGGCCTACCTGTTCTGTACTCTGAACCCTGTCTCCACATCCAGGCCTACCTGTTCTGTACTCTGAACCCTGTCTCCACATCCAGGCCTACCCTGTTCTGTACTCTGAACCCTGTCTCCACATCCAGGCCTACCTGTTCTGTACTCTGAACCCTGTCTCCACATCCAGGCCTACCTGTTCTGTACTCTGAACCCTGTCTCCATATCCAGGCCTACCTGTTCTGTTCTGTACTCTGAACCCTGTCTCCACATCCAGGCCTACCTGTTCTGTTCTGTACTCTGAACCCTGTCTCCACATCCAGGCCTACCTGTTCTGTACTCTGAACCCTGTCTCCACATCCAGGCCTACCTGTTCTGTTCTGTACTCTGAACCCTGTCTCCACATCCAGGCCTACCTGTTCTGTACTCTGAACCCTGTCTCCACATCCAGGCCTACCTGTTCTGTTCTGTACTCTGAACCCTGTCTCCACATCCAGGCCGACAAGCTCAACACCCGCATGCGGCAGCTCAAGCGCCAGCTGGAGGAGTCTGAGGAGGAAGTGACCCGAGCCAACGCCTACCGCAGGAAGCTGCAGAGAGATCTGGACGACGCCAGTGAGTCAGCAGATGCCATGAATCGGGAGGTCAGCTCGCTGAAGGGCAAGATCAGGTGAGGCCTTTGGACATGACATACTGCAGAGTGTATAACTGTACTGCAGAATGTATGCTCTGTACTGCAGAATGTATACCTTTGTACTGTAGAATGTATACCTCTGTACTACAGAATGTATAACTGTGTAATAGATATATAATATAACATATATTATATTATATAGCTATACCTGTGTACTGCAGAATGTAATGATACATTCTGCAGTATAGTTATACAACTCAGTGTAGTTATATAACTCAAGACTGCAGTATATATATATCTATATATCCCCATGCCTTTCCCCATTCACCATCTCTGATGTAATTGTCCACATTCACTTTGTGGTTTGATTCCCCAACTCTTTAATAGATTAGCACTGCCTGTGCCAAGTCTTAAGATGTCCTTGCC
>OMNR01091602.1:0-16585 GCA_900303205.1 Mora moro
GATTGGGACTTTACAATCGGTGGTTCATTTCAACCAAAAAAGGGAAGAGGTAGGCCCAAGGAATCAGACTCTTTAAAACGCAGCGCAGAAAGTTCAAAGAGTGAGGAAGAGGAGGATGGCGATTCTGGGTCACCCAGAAAGAGGGGAAGACCCAAGGGTTCTCCTAACAAGAAAACCCGGGTGGCGGCAAAGCAGACAGTAGAAGACTCAACCAAGGGTGGCTACAAGTCATCTCCGAGGGGGGGGGGAAGACCCAGGAAAGACGTCAGGCAGAGGAGTGGCCCAGAGCAGAGAGTCCCAGATGGTTCCCAGTCTGCTAAGAGGCCAGGAAGACCAAAGGGATCCCCCAATAAAACCTACCCGATCGTACATCGACCCGATAAAATGGGAAGGCTACGAAAACCCTATCTCCCCTTCATCCATACAGAACGGCTTGGACCAAAACCAAAGGGGCGCGGTCGACCGAAAAAAGAGTTGCAAAAAAGGGGGCGGCCAAGGAAGAACCCCTTGCCACCACCCGGGGATCTGATGAGACCTAAAGTGTGGAAGCCTCTGGGGAGGCCACGCAAATACCCACGGCTCGATCCTCCTGAGAGCCATGCCCCGGCCAGAGGCCATACCTGCAAGGTTGAGATCAAAAGAGGTTTTAAGTCATGCAAAGTGGCCACTGAGGCTTCAGTACCCAACGATGGGAGGCCAAGACTGAGGGGGCGTCCCTCAGGTACCGTCAAAGATTCCCCTCCCCACAAACGAGGACGCCCCAAAGGTTCCGTCAATAAATCAAATGCGGCAAACCAGACACGGGTGGTGGACGAGGTCCCAAAAGCACACCACCAAAGAGAGAGAAGGAAGCAGGTAGACCACGAATCAGGCCAGGCAGAGCAGGAGTTGGAGGAGGAGGCCGAAGATGCTGGGGAAACTGACGAAGGCATTGCGCCGCTCGAGGAGGGCGACGCGACAGAAAACCCAGCAGAGGAAGTGTAGTGATGTTGTTGGTTAACCTCAGGAGTTTGCAGTAACAGTCACATCATGAACAACACATCATGGTTGACTGCTCTTTGAAAACCGAAAATAAAAAAAACATTGTTAAATTAACTTGGGGCTTATTTTTTATATTTTTTCATTTGGATAGGGTATATACTGCCGTTGTTTCATGTTATCCGTGATACAGAACAAGTGTGTATGAGTTAACAGATAAAGAAATTTGAAGTGTCTGTTCATTGTGTTCATCGATGTAGTAATGACATACTGGGTGGGTAGTCCGATTAATAATCGGATCCAAAAGATGTTAATTTTGAATGTACATGTTGACATGCAGTGGGGATACAAATATCATATCCAGTTTCATTCATTTAGAAAATATTTATTTTATAATATTCTAACCTTTTGAATTTGAATACCATTCCTGGGTGTAACAATTGAAAATGTTGAAAGCACTGAATTACATTCCTTGGCAGAACAAAGGGTCAATATTAGGCTACTATATTCTGTAGACAACAATCACGCTCATGCCCTAAATATTGCGCCTCTGTTTACTAATTTTCAGTTGTCATGGCTGTTATCAATTTGCAATGTATTTTGCATTTCAATATATTCTGTTATGTTCCATGTAGCCACAAGGCTAGATTTGTATTATTATTCTACAATTTGGCCTTTGAGTTTTATTTGATTTTTGACTTGGATTGACTTTTCCGTTGTAAAAGAACCATTGAGTGGTTGGTCCGTTATATATTTTGTTGCACTTATGAATAATAACACAATTTTCCAATACTCTTCTATTGGATGGGAAGTGGTTACACATGATGCCGAAATGAATGTACGACTAATGTTCAAATGATAAAGCGATGTTGGACATTTAACAGACCGCTGAATACGATGGCATATATTTTTCTGGTCAAATTTCAATCTGACTGTGACCCATTTTTGGTAGAATTTATTTGGTGATGTGTTTTGAACCAGAAACCCCAGAAAAGAGTTTGTCAGTATCCTCTTTGTAGCGTATTTTGTTGTTTGTTTCCTGTATTAATAATATATGCTCAACTTCATAATGTACACATTTGACACTTGTACAATGGGCAAGTATTTGCTAATTTGATACATTGTAATTTCATAGGATATACAGACGTCACTGTTCACTTATCAGTTGTATCTATTTTCTATAGGCTATAACACGTTTAATTCAAACCAAGTTTGTTCCACTAACTAACTCCATGTTATTTATTTAATCGTGACCACTTACATGTTGGTTTCACAGTACTGCACTGATTCCTGGTTTAGTAGTTCTACCAAATGTGGGGAAAACGTAATGTTTTTAGATTTAGATAAATCTAGACATCTGACGTCTGTTTTTAACTTTGAATGAACGGAACAGCTTCTAAATATGCCTTTACACAGTAATGGCCAGCTTGTTATTCTGCATTCATACAGAGGTCAATTGTATGTTCCTTTTTAAAAAGACGATTGTGCTCTTTGGTCCATACAACATTGAATCAGTAATGCATTGTGTGTTTAACATTGACCTTTTTTAACTTTTCCAGAATATTGTAGGCCTACATAAGAAATTAACTTCAAAATGGGTTTTAGAAGGAAAAGTAATTGACAGACACCAACACAGAAACATTTACTAAATACCAGAATCCAAAACATACTTCAATTGTGGCAACAATGTCTGAAGAGAAAGCTTCGAACACAGAACTGAGGAATGAGCTCGGCCCTTCGACTGGTACATCCAGTGATCCCACAGCCAAAGCCCAAATTCAAGAAAAACACAAAAGCGAAGAGGAGCAGGGGGCAGGAGAGGAAGAAGGAAGTAATGAGGATGAGGAAGAAGAGGCCTGCTCTGCTCTGTCAGAGCCAAGCACGTTGCTGTGGCAAACTGGGGATGATGCTGGAAACAGGACAGCGGAGTGTCATCTGCAAAAGGTAAGAGTAGCAGAGGAGGAGGAGTGGTGAAAGCTAGAGCAGTAAGCAATCAGAGGGGGAGATAAAGAGACGATCCAAATGGAGAGAGAGCATGCCCGAGGGAGAGCGCTGGAGGGTGTATGAAATGGAGCTGCAACAGGGGGATAAAAGCATGGGGTCGCTGACTTGAGGGCGAGGGAGAGGAGGAAGACGACGAAGAATCGGTCAACTGGATGCCGGAGAAGGCGGCTTTGTTTACTCCCCGGGTCAACATTGTGAACCAGTGTGGAAGAGGGAGCGCTCCTGGGGAGAACACGCAGTATAATGAGAACATGTATGCAAAGGACGACATGATTGAGAAGGAGCCCCCAAGTGACAAGTGTTGTGGATGTCCATCAGTACTCTGAGTGGCCTGAGGAGGAAGATGGCTATATCTGTAAGTATATACAATGTCACATAGGCCTATATTAGTAGCACAACCTTTTTAGTAGGCTTGAGCAAGTACACCATTATCTGCATCTGTTCAACCAACTTAATTATCTGTATCCTTATCCGTTCTCGGAATGGGCGGTGTTTACACCGGAAGTGGACAGGAAGTTGCTTCTTTTAAAAAAAAAAAATTAACTGGCGGTGTGAAGCTGGGTGATTTATGCAAACAGAGTAAGTAAAGTTAGTTTCTAGTTAGTGTTTCAACTCTACTTGTATTTTCAGTTGTAACCCTGTACAGCACTGTGGGGTTTCCAAATGAAAAGCGTTTTATAAATTAAATGAATTATTATTATTATTGTTATTATTATATATTTTCATATGAATAGTCTATACATGTCTTAAAGGCATTCAAATGTAGTCCCACACAGGGTCACTGCAGATTTGCCCTTTTAGTAAATGCCACCAGAAATAACTGGAGGCCTGTGCCTCTTATATCCGTCTCATCTTTTTTTTTTAATCTGAAATAAACAAACCAATGTGGGTTATTATGACCCATGATTATCACTGCAGTAACACAATTTTCTTCTATCATAAAACGCAATCTCCGTGACAGTTGATGCAATGAAAAACAAAATGTGCTTGGTTGATGGTGGCTGGCCTTGGTGGGAGACCAGATAGTGCAGGTAGAGTTGATGAATGGCCAGTAGGGGGTGCTCACCCCCCTGGTCTGTATGTTGTCCCAGGACAGAGATTGGCACTGTCCAAGAGTACCGTCTTTCGGATGAGACGTTAAACCAAGGTCCTGGCTCCCTGTCGTCACCAAAGATTGTGATCTTGGTAAGCAAGAGTAGGGGCGCTAACCCTGGCAAAATTCCCAATTGAATTGGGGGAAAAAGGGGAGTAAGGCAGTCAAGAAGTCGACTGTCTCACAATCTTGAAGTTATTCCCATAATGACAACTCAGGGTGGGATAGTGCCCCCTGTATTGCTCGAAGGTAGTAGCCAATTACTGCTGGATGTATTTGTCTTTGATTTAGCTAGTAATTTATCACTGTAATTTATCACTGTTGGATGTAATTGTTTATTGACGGTGATTCTGAGACACGGTATTTTTCAGACCATATCTGCTGGAAGTATGTTGTCATTTTTGGACTGTAACGTTGTTAATGCCATTTCTCGCAGGTACACCTGCCGGTTTCAATGTGAACAAGCCAACTGCCCCGAAATTGTCTCAGTGCACCATGTACATTAAAGGATAGCGCCCCCGTGTGGCCAAGTGGGAGTTGCAGAAGTTGCAGACCATTGTCTAGTAGTAGACATACGCCCCTTTTACACAGAGATCCTGCAATATTGCCGTTAAGAAGATCGGCCATAATGTTAGCCCTGAAGTAGGCTAGTCTTAAATATGAAATATCATTGCTTAATTATGGCCAGTATGTTTTGGTGGTGGAGGTCTAAATAATCCAACAAAGTTTTATTTGAAAAAAGGACAAATGAGAACATGTGGAGGAGAAAGAAAAAATCGGATTTTAGATCATGGGAAAATGCGGAAATAAATTGATCAATCAATCGAAACCCATTTCTATTTTTCCAATGTGTGTAGACCATGAGGAAACACATCATCTAATACCAAATGTATGGCTGTAGGTCACACATATTAATGCGGTACTGTTCATCATGTGACTGTAGCACCCCCTATGGGCCAATCTGGACAAATTTCTCTGTGAGCCTTCAGACCCTTCTGTGGCGGCCATGTTGTTTGGTCAATCGACTTCGTCTTACTTGAGCCAATGGCCCCTTGATCCCTAACCGTCCAAAAATGATTGGTTCCATTTAAGTCAGACATGCTAGGAACAGTGACCATTTTTGTCAATTTTAGTGTTATAGCGCCCCCATGAGACCAAAATGGCCCATTTTGGGGCAGTGCCCTCAAGGGTACCAACTTCCATATGGTTTGGAATTTGTCTTCTAATATTTTTGATTGAATCTTTTGGAGCTGAGGATTCAATTATAGTTAATATAGTAAATATAGTGAAATTGGAAAAATGTAAAATCAGAACATTTGTATTATATTATTTGATCTGTCTCAAATTAAAAAAAGAACAAACGAGACTGTGATATGAATGGCACTATGATTAAACTGAACTAAAAGGTTCTGAAAAAACTGAAGATTCATACACTCGACTTGATAGAAACATCAGAGAACATTTAATGGGAGCAGTGTGTAGACAAACAGAACCAACTGCTCTTAATTATTGCATTACCCCAATTTTAAACATATGGTGTTATGGCTGTCAAAATATGAATTTGTCACCATTATTAACTGAAAGGACTTGATTATTTTTTTTAAAAATATTTTTTATGTGCAATATTTATGTAGTAAAAAAAAAAAAACCCATTGCATTCACCCAAGTACATGATTTTACTCAAAAGCAACTATTAGCCAACATTTTCTACCAGCGTGAGCTACCCTTGTTTCAATGCAAGCAGTCCAGCTTCCTGGTACACATCCTTCATACTTGATCAATGCATATCTGAGAAACAAACGCTCTGACGTCAAGTATCATTTTAGAGCCCTATCATAATCCTTAGTTACAGAAAAGTGCAAATATGTATTCATTCCTTGGGGCTAGGCTCATTAGCAAACAAGAGCCCAGGCACAGTGATAGTGATGCTATGCAAGGCCTCTGCAGCCATGCAACATTGGCAGTTTTAGATTAAAGTTTTGCAAACTGAAGGACAAAAATGTAAATGTTTTTTTGCCTTGCCTTTTGTCACATTCGCCTTGTAAATATTGTGTCTGTCTCTCAGGTGTTCGATTGGACTTCAAAGTACAAACAAGGAGGATTTGTCAGGGAACTGACTTTTTATGGAATGTGCTGTTAATTTTTTCTAATAGGGTATATGACAATTTCAGCAATCTCAGAATGTTGTTGCATAACTAGTGTGTCAAACAAACTGAAGGCATTGTACAGCCGTCGGTCTGGACTCCCTCCTTCCTCTTTGAAATGGGCGCTCGACCCCTCAGCCCCACCATCTCTGCATGGGAGGAGGCTCTTTGGTGGGGGGCTCCACATCGAACACAGCCCCCTGTCCCACCGACGAGAAGATGTAGTAGAGATTGAAGCCCAGCATGAGCAGAATGGGGAAGAAGGAGAAGCCGAACCCCAGAGCCCTCACGCTGCTGCCCAGAGAGAGGCACACCCAGTAGATGAGCCTGCAACAAGACAACACCAGAGGGTCAACAAACCATGACTACACTGAACCATACACCGCATTACGGTCCGGCAGCTCACCAGACACTTACCTCCCAATGGCGAATATGATGGTGAGCAGCGGCACCAGTTTGAGAAGGTCCTGGTTGAGGTAGGTGGCCATGACCGACAGCTGCAGGAAGTAGAAGAGGTAGAGGGACAGCGAGTCGTTGACATAGTGGCCGTGGGCCACCACCTCCTTGCTTTCCAGCGAGCCCTGGTAGAGGGGCTTCAGCTCCCCGAACCGCAGCCTGGCTACGCCCTGCACAACCATGCCTGCACGCAAAGACAACACGACAGTCGAGGGAGACAGTGGAAAAATAAGGAAGGAATAGACTTTATTTGGGGTGGTTTGGTGGTCACTTGTGTCCGTTTTCATTTGCATCATAGACATAGCAATGAGTCCTCGTGACCACACTAATAATATTCACCACACAGAATCAATAGTTACGTTGTTATTGTTCGGGTTTTTTTGGCCGGAGGTGATGGGTGACGCAATAGGTGGAACACTTGTGTATTTCAGTACGTTAGGCTGAAAATGAGTTTGCTCCTTAAAAACAACAATATACTAATTGTAACGTCTTACCAAGTACGATGGGCACAGTTGCAAAGAAAGCGCAGCGTAGTGTGTACACCAGCCTGAGGGGGGTGCTCTTGAGTTCCGGAGCATCAAAGGGTAGGAGGGCATAGCCCCCCCAAACCAGCAAGGGGAAGAGGACCAGGGCCAGCACCATCGCCAAGCTCAGTTTGAGTTTTTCACTGCAACAACTGCCACAGTCTACGAACAGAGATTGTGTTTTATGATAGAAGAGAATTATGTTACTGCAGTCATTATCATGAGTCATAATAACCCATATAATACAATTAAACACATTTCATTTGGAAATCCTACAATGCTGTACAGGGCTAAAACAGAACATACAAGTAGAGCTGAAACACTAACTAGAAACTGACTAAAGGCCTTCCTATATAAAAAGGTCTTTAAATTGAGTAGAAATACATTTATCTTAACCTAAAAAGGTTGTGCTACTAATATAGGCCTATGTGACATTGTATATACTTACAGATATAGCCATCTTCCTCCTCAGGCCACTCAGAGTACTGATGGACATCCACAACACTTGTCACTTGGGGCTCCTCATTCATGTCGTCCTTTGCATACATGTTCTCATTATACTGCGTGTTCTCCCCAGGAGCGCTCCCTCTTCCACACTGGTTCACAATGTTGACCCGGGGAGTAAAAACCAAAGCCGCCTTCTCCGGCATCCAGTTGACCGATTCTTCTTCGTCGTCATCGTCTTCTTCCTCGCCATCAGCCAGTGACCCCGTGCTTTGCCCCTGTTGCGGCTCCATTTCATACGCCCTCCAGCGCTCTCCCTCGGGCATGCTCTCCCTCCATTTGGATCGTCTCTTTATCTCCCCCTCTGCTTGCTTATTGCTCTGGCTTCCACCACTCCCCTCCTCCTCCTCCTCCTCTGCTACTCTTCCTTTTGCAGATGACACTCGGCTGTCCTCTATTTCCGGCATCATCCCCAGTTTGTCTCCGGGCCACGGCAACGTGCTTGGCTCTGACAGAGCAGAGCAGGCCTCCGACTCTTCTTCCTCCTCATCCTCCTCATGACTTCCTTCTTCCTCTCCTGCCCCCTCTTCCTCTTCGCTTTTGTGTTTTTCTTGAATTTGGGCTTTGGCTGTGGGATCACTGGATGTACCAGTCGAAGGGCCGAGCTCATTCCTCAGTTCTGTGTTCAAAGCTTTCTCTTCGGACATTGTTGCAACAATTGAAGTGGTTTTGGATTCTGGTATTTAGTAGATGTTTCTGTGTTGGTGTCTGTCAATTACTTTTCCTCCTTCTAAAACGCAACCTCATTTTTGAAGTTAATTTCTTATGTAGGCCTACAATATTCTGCAAAAGAAAAAAGGTCAATGTTAAACACACAACGCATGAAATTGCATTACTGATTCAATGTTTTGTGGACTAAAGAGCACAATAGTCCTTTTAAAAAGGCAAGAAAAACAAAATAAAAAAACAAGTAAATACAATTGACCTCTGTATGACTGCAGAATAACAAGCTGGCCATTACTGTGTAAAGGCATATTTAGAAGCTGGTCCGTTCATTCAAAGTTAAAAACAGACAGTCTAGATGCATTTAAATCTAGTTTTCCTCGGCTAGATCTAAACCAAGCCCGTCACAGTGATACGTTTCACCTGTAGGTCTACATAGCCTACCACTGTTGGTAGAAGTTAGTAAAGCAGGAATCAGTGCAGTATTGTGAAACCAACACGGAAGTGTTCACGATTAAATAAATAATATGCGTTAGTTATTGGAACAAACTTGGTTTCAATTAAACGCATTATAGCCTACAGAAAATACATACAACTGATAAGCGAACAGTGACGTGTGTATATCCTATAAAATTACAATGTATTGGCGTAACAAGGGGACAGTTCAAATCTAATTAGCAAATACTTATTACTAATTAGTCCACCGTAAAAGTGTCAAATGTGTACATTATTAAGTTGAGCGTAAATTGTTGATACACTATGTTGGTGAAGTATCCATGAAACTGTGTGGGATTGTTTACCACTGCGAGGAATGCAGTTTCGGTAAACTAGTTCTGCGAGTCGAGACTACCAAATAAGCCTTCTTCTAAAACATATTTCCAACAGCAGTGGTCATTTTACTTACCCACTACTACTACGCCGGGTCCACCATCGAATCAACCATATATTTTCTTAATAACTGTGTTCTTTCGACCGTTTCACAAAACTCTGAAGTTCCGTATTGAGGTACACGCTTTGTAATCTGGCAGGTGTATCCAGGTGGAAGCGTTCAGACAGGTAGTAGGCTAAGAGAGGATCCTGAATTGCAGCGTTATCCCGGTCTACAGCAGCTCAATTTCCGTTATCTTACTTCCTGTGCGCTGTGTACCCTAGTTAACAGACCCCGGAGCGATAGGAACAACAACAGAACAACAACAACAAGGCAAATACATCTGGAGTTTTGACGAGGATTTTGACTCCTCAATACCGGAAATATGTAAAGGAAACGGATATCCCTCTATCGAAAGTCCCTCCCTCTCTCGCCGCTAAACCCATGTAACTGAAAGTCCCGCCCTCTCTCGCCAATAACGCTCATTTGGAGCATCCCTTTCCAGCCGCCTGGGAACGAGGTTATTAGGCAGGTTGTCCTGGCAGGTCGGCCCGTTTGTCCGTCACGTGGCCTGCACAGGGTGGGGCTCAATACAAAGAAAAATATAGAACACACCCTGATATTTATAATAGCGATGAACTGATACAAATAAAATAAAAACACCTATTTCCACATTGGGGAATACTTCACAGGAAACATAAACAAATTATTTTTACGCTACACAGTTGAAAATAAAACTGCAAGTAACTTTATTTTAAGAGCATACTGACACACTCTAGGGGTTTCTGGTTCAAAACACATCAAATAAATTCTACCAAAAATGGTTTGACTTCACAGTCTGATTGAAATTTGACCACAAAAAATATGCCAGCGTATTCAGCGGCCTGTTTAATGTCCAACATCGCTTCGTCATTTGAACATTAGTCGTACATTCATTTCGGCGTCATGTGTAACCACTTCCCATCCAATAGAAGAGTATTGGAAAATTGTGTTATTATTCATAAGTGCAACAAAATATATAACGGACCAACCACTCAATGGTTCTTTTACAACGGAAAAGTCAATCCATGTTTCATGAGTCACAAATCAAATAAAACTCAAAGGCCAAATTGTAGAATAATACAAATCTAGCCTCGTGGCTACATGGAACATAACAGAATATATTGAAATGCAAAATACAATGCAAATTGATAACAGCCATGACAACTGAAAATTAGTAAACACTATATCTTGAGGCGCAATATTTAGGGCATGAGCGTGATTGTTGTCTACAGAATATAGTAGCCTAATATTGACCCTTTGTTCTGCCAAGGAATGTAATTCAGTGCTTTCAACATTTTTAATTGTTACACCCAGGAATGGTATTGAAATTCAAAAGGACATTCAAGGCGTTAGAAATTAAGGCAAAATAAAGATTTTCTAAATGAATGAAATTGGATATAATTTATTTGTATCCCCACTGCATGTCAACATGTACATTAAAATTAACGTCTTTTGGAACCCATTAATAATCTACTACTACTAATCGACTACCCACCCAGTATGTCATTACTACATCGATGAACACAATGAACAGACATTTCAAATTTCTTAACAGTAAAATGAGCAAGTAAAATAGAATGAAAGACTCTGTTAACAACTCATACATGCTTGTTCTGTATCACTAGTATCTATGAAAAATGTGTATGCTGGTTTACATGACAAAATACAGAGGATTAAAAATAATAGCATTGTAAGTTTCATTCATGTAGAATTCATCACTGATAACATGAAAAAACGGCAGTATATCTACCCTATCCAAATGACTAAATATAAAAAATAAGCCTGTTCATTCTGTCTTTTTTGTTTTCGGTTTTCAACCAGCAGCCAACCAGATGTGTTGTTCATGCTGTGACTGTTACTGCAAACTCCTGAGGTTAACCAACCTCATCACCAACAACATCACTACACTTCCTCTGCTGGGTTTTCTGTTGCTTCGCCCTCTTCAAGTGGCGCAATGCCTTTGTCAGCTTCCCCAGCATCTTCAGCCTTAGCCTCCTCCTCGGCCTCCTCCTCCTGCTGCTGCTTTGCCTGGCCTCCTTCCTGCTTCCTTCTCTCTCTTTGGGGGTGTGCTTCCGGGACCTCGTCCACCACCGCATTCGATTTTTTGACGGAACCTTTGGGGCGTCCTCGTTTTGGGGTAGCGGAATCTTTAGCGGTACCTGAGGGACGCCCCCTCGGTTCCTGTTCCTGCTCCTGTTCCTGCTTTACCTGGCCTGCTTCATGGTCTACCTGCTTCCTTCTCTCTCTTTGGTGGTGTGCTTCCGGGACCTCGTCCACCACCGCATTCGATTTTTTGACGGAACCTTTGGGGCGTCCTCGTTTTTGGGGAGCGGCTTTGGGAGTGGCTTTGACGGTACCTGAGGGACGCCCCCTCGGTTCCTGCTCCTGTTCCTGTTCCTGCTTTACCTGGCCTGCTTCATGGTCTACCTGCTTCCTTCTCTCTCTTTGGTGGTGTGCTTCTGGGACCTCGTCCACCACCGCATTTGATTTTTTGACGGTACCTGAGGGACGCCCCCTTGGTCTCGGCCTCCCGTCGTTGGGTACTGAAGGCTGAGTGGCCACCTTGCGTGAATGAAACCCTCTTTTGATCTCAACCTTGCGGGGGCGGCCTCTGGCTCTGCGGGGGGCCGGGGCAGGGCTCTCTGGAGGATCGAGCCGTGGGTATTTGCGTGGCCTCCCCAGCGGCTTCCACACTTTAGGCCTCATCAGATCCCCGGGTGGCGGCAAGGGATTCTTCCTCGGCCGCCCCCTTTTATGCAGCTCTTTTTTCGGTCGACCGCGCCCCTTTGGTTTTGGTGCAAGCCGTTCTGTATGGATGAAGGGGAGACTGGGTTTCCGTGGCCTTCCTATTCTATCGAGTCGATGTACGCTCGGGTAGGTTTTATTGGGGGATCCCTTTGGCCTTCCTCGTCCCCTCTTAGCAGACTGGGAACCATCTGGGACTCTCTGCTCTGGGCCACTCCTCAGCCTGACGTCTTTCCTGGGTCTTCCCCTCTCCCTCAGAGATGACTTGTAGCCACCATTGGTTGAGTCTTCTACTGTCTGCTTTGCCACCACCCTTCCCTTGTCTGGGCTTTTTCGGGGCCTTCCCAGCCTCCTTTTGGCTGGACTTTCCCTGTCACTGGATGAGTCGCTTCCCGATTCCCACTCACTGCTAACTTCTCTCCTTTCTGCCAACCGGGTTTTCTTGTTAGGAGAACCCTTGGGTCTTCCCCTCTTTCTGGGTGACCCAGAATCGCCATCCTCCTCTTCCTCACTCTTTGAACTTTCTGCGCTGCGTTTTAAAGAGTCTGATCCCTTGGGCCTACCTCTTCCCCTTTTTGGTTGAAAGGAACCATCGATTGTAAAGTCCCAATCATCCACCCCATCAGCAAACTTGCCAAGTGATTTTCTGTTGGGGGAACCTTTGGGCCTACCTCTCTTCCTGGTAGATTGCCCTGCTCCAGAACCCTCTTCACTAAGGGCCAGCTTCTTCAAGCCTGAAGCTTTTGGCCCCTGTAATCTCTTGGTGGGGCCACTGGTGGGCATGTCTACTCCTGACTCCCCCTCACTGCTTCCAACTGTCATTTCCTCTTCCATACTTTTTTAAAATGTTTTAAATGTTTTACAAAGAAACAGATTGGCACCTGTGAAGCACACACAAAAATCCAAAGAGTCAATGGTGATGAAATTAAAACATATTCATGTACAATATGTGGCTAGAAAATGCCCAGTTCACCAAAACAACATAGATGAATATTACTATTAATTGCAACACCAAAATACATAAAAGATATGTTGAATATATGGCGGGAGTTTTAACTACTATAAAATAAATATTTGTCACGTCGAAATGGTATGGTCTCTTTTTTAAAGGTGTATTAAAAACATCGATAAAACACCATATAGAACGAATGTATATTAAATAATAACTAGGGAAAAGCTGCAATAATCAATGGGCCTCATGCGAGAAGCGATATACGAACAAAAATAAGAGAAAGTCCGTTGGTATCCTAATAACCCTCCTCGTCGGTCAGAGACTTTTTGACGCGTGGTCGAGCACTCGTACCGAGATAACAGAAAACATATCCCGTGTCCACAGCTCACTAATTGGTTGTCTAACGCAAGGAAACATACGTTTTAACTTTGGTGATCATAAAAAAAACCGCAAGAATATCATATGGGCCTAATCAAATTTAGATGATTATGTTTTAGAGCAATTATAATGAGTGTATTATAATTGATATGGATTACATTCGTGGGGTTGTCCCGGCTTCAAGCTGGGTGTCCCGAGTCCCGACAAATATCTGTAAAACAATAAAATGTCCCGGTTTTCAACCTTCACTACCAAACCGTCGCGGTTTTCACCACTATAAAAAAAATACTACGAATAATACTTGTTTTATTAGCGATGTGACGCGGTCACCTGTACGAGTCCCAGCATGTCTAACGGGTCTATGGACCCGATCCATGTCTCTATGGTTAGAGTAGCTATCAGCGTGATACATTTCGGTCAGTATCTCACCTTCAACACTTCCACTGTGCGGTGTTATTGTATTGCGTCATGTCACGTTATCTGAATATATACCAGATGGTCTGGTAGTATTGTTATGAATGTTTGAATTGCGACCGCTTCCGCTGCTCCGTAGGATTTAAGGGGTACTGAAACTAAGACCCCTGCACATGGTTCCGGCTGCGCATGCCCGGCGACAACCGTGGCCTCATCCATTGCTTCTAACAACCTACCTTGAATGGAGATCGATTGACATTTTACGAATAAAAAAAAACAACCCACTAGCATCAATAAAGTTGTGAAAAGGTTAGGTGTATTATATAAACCTGTCCTCTTCGACCGTCAACGCGGACGGGTTGTCTGTGTTCTGCACTGCCCCCTATTGGAAATCTTTAGTATAGGTACTGCTACTGTACTTACTGTACTAAAAAAGCACAAGACATGGCTTAACATTTGAGATAATTCATTCTTACATAGTATCCCATGTATGGGGATATGCAAATATCGTCATTGTATATAAGTAAATGTGTGAGAATCATATCACTCGCCTAGTGTGGACCACCGACCCGACCCCTGAAAAGTGACGTAGTGGGTTACATAGTACAAGGATAGCAGTGCTATGGATTTATCCTGGTCCAAATCTCGACTTAGATGCACAACGTTTTGAAAACGTAGTTTACGATATAAATATGGACTCAAATTGCCCTCTATAGATTAAATCCGTACCATTGCATCATACATTTGCAAAAAAAATGGTCTTGCTTGATAGTAGGCGTGGACTATCTCAGTAGTGTGTAGAAGTGTGTATAAAACGAGTACAATCTGTTTCAAAATGATTAAAATAAATATCTGAAGCAGAGCTTCGTGGGTGTTTTTACATTGCACATACAAAGAAATCAATGTGTATCCATGATCCTGTAGTAAAAACGACCTAATTAATGAATGCAGTACCAGATAATATAGCCCACACTTCCAAACTCTGCATAACCAACTGCATTGTCACTTGGCAAAACTCAATATGCACCTCAAAAAAAACACACGCTACACGTCCGTGTCCCCTGTATTTCGGCCATCACCTCACGGTCAATCTCTGCAATAGCTCGTAGGAAAACCACACCCACTGGACCCCGCCTTTAAAGCTTTTTTGTTTTCAGGTTTTTTTGTCTTTCTGGGGCAGGGCTACCGACTCCCCTTCAATTCACCTCCCATAAGCTGAGGACAGGTGTGTCGCATCAATGAGTATGGCCTGGTAACCAGATCAGCCAATAAGAGCTTATGCATAAAATAGCATTTGTTTAATGAGAGGGAGTCGTCTAATGCAAACCAATCTACACGTGGTGTTGAGGTGGTGTGGGGGCGTATTGCACAGAAATCGGAGACATTAGAAAATACACCAAGTGGTCTTTGTTAAGAGCACGCCATAAAGACTACAGACAAAAAAATTGATTTAGACCACATCTCAATTTGTCATTTCACGGAAGACTATTAAACAAACAGGTTTTAATCAATTTCATTACACCAGTGAATAAAACACAGTTTAAATCCATTTCACTCAGTTTGTCTATTTAATATATAAAATACGGTAAAACATACGCAAAAAGGATAAGGTTTCAAGGGACTTGGATACTTTGGTACAACAAACACTTTTTTTGTAAAAGCGGTATAGAATTTTAATAACATATCAGTGCATACTTTGTATATGAAAATATACACAATTGTACATCATTCTCAAAAAACAACAAAAAAAGAAATATTCCTTTACAACAAAACCCAAAGCAGACTAGCTCAACACAATATATTAGCTATAAATTTCATCTTTAGTATTTCATATGCTACATTTTTCTGAGTTTTTCTATAACTCAAATGTGATGCATGTCCTTTAACATACTGTAACACAACTTGTCATTACTGGAATCCCATGCATGAATGTTTTTCAATTTTTATTTTGTGAATTACTAATTTCGGTTGTTTCACCCTGTTCTATAAATATATTCTTTATCTTAATTAAAATTGCAGCATTTAACTGGTATTTCCTTCATTGCATTTGATAATACCACAATAATTGATCGTGCAATTTTCAGCAAGTTGTTTCAAAAAGGAAATCAGTACTTTATGTTTATGATAATGTAAAAAAAAACAAAAAAAACTGTTGGCTATCCTAAACAAAAATAGCACTAAAATAAAAGCTTCGATATATTATAATAATAGACAATGGAACTGTCACCGGCACAAATTAACAATCCAAAAATAGTGAGATTTTAAAAACATTGTACACAACAAGAAACGGGTGCAGGTTATTCATTTCTCATACAGATTGTCTTGAGACTACATTGCTAGATTGGACACAAAACCTTTTTGTACATGAACAAATCCTGCAGAGAGCCGCATTTTTTGAAGCCTATTCATGTGGTGTCACATATTTCAGTCTATCACCAGCTCCCGTAAAACTAGAAGAAAAACAAAGTGTGTTTTGGTGGGTGAACAAGACAGAGGTGATTCCAACGCAAATGGGTGTGTGAAGCACGTCGTCCCCATCTGATGAATGATGTCATGGAGTATTATGTCTACCTGTCCCGCCTGAAGAGAACACCCGATTCCTAGTAGGCCGCTGATTGGTCGATACTAAGTGGTTCCGTCAGCTCATTGGACAAGACTTCAATTAAAAACGTCCCACCGTGTTGTGACATGCGCAAATATAACATGACCTAATCATTAGCTCCTTATGACAAACTCCACAATGCCAAAACATCACTAATATGTACACTATATTGAACTGGTTATGTGTGGGCGTGTTCATTTTATCTTTTTTGGATATGT
>OMNR01091603.1:0-11749 GCA_900303205.1 Mora moro
GCCTCGTCAACATTAACAACCAGCCGGTGCTGGTGTCAACCACAGGCTCCTTCACAAGGAAAACCTTCTGGGTATTTTTTTCTTTTTGGTGTTTTACGACCGCAATTGAGGCCCGAAGTTTGGGAGGAAGTTGTATTGTGTCTCCACTGCTGTGTTAACGGCAGCCTGTGGTTGCTACGGGAGACGACCCGCGGCGGCTGCTGCTCAGCGCTTGAGAGACTCTCGTCTTCTGGTCGTTACGACGCGCGGCGCGGCTTCATACCCTCCCCGCACCGGGCACCGGGTCGCGCCCTCCTGTGTGTGCGCACGTGTGCGTCTTCCTGTCTGGTGTCTGTGTGTGTGTGTGTGTGTGTGTGTGTGTGTGTGTGTGTGCACGCGCATCGTCCGGTGAGAGCCATCCTGGAGCCACTTACATCATCAGACGTCAAAGAAATGGTCGTCACGGAAACGGCCCAGAGCCCAGAGGATATCTGGCGCAACCACAGGTCGTCGTTTTGGTCAAAAGAATTTTGCTTTCCCGTTGAGAAGCGTATATATACACCACAAGGCCTCATGAGAGAACAACAGAATAGACACAGTGGAGAGGAGGTGTTGGGTGGTGTTGTTAAAAGGGTGGTGGTGTCCAGCCACAGACGTCTCCGTGCTGGATGTGAATGTCGCATCCCTTTTGGTGTGGAGGGGCTGTCAAAGCTTGGTACCACGGGTCGGTCACAAGAAGAGGGCGCCTTGGAAAAGAGGCAAGAACTATAAGCGACTTACAGTGAATTCAGAGTGAATTCAGGTGAGATTACGGAGCAGGCAGGCGTCAGGATATCTCGCTTTTTGTTTCAAGTTCAAATCCTGTGCAAGTGCTGTACAGATGTATACATTAAGTGCATTATAGTACAGTATAAGTACAATCATTATGTGGAAGACATATAAAACAGATGAATTAAGGCACAGATTGCGTTTTAATGATCAATTGGTCAATGATTCAAATATTCTTATATTTCGCACTTTTAGAATGCTTTTCTAAACATTATTAAGTTTTGTGTGGCACTACCGTTAGACAAAGCGGGACTAGCTGATTGCGAATGGCTGCCAAGCGGTGAAATATTTAAGGCCTGGTACCCTACTCACATGTCAAAAAGAAAGCCTCTAACCCCGCCCGCCAATGGGTGACCAGGGAAAAACAAACAATACGCCCAAAGCTCTGCTCATAAAAAAAGGAAAACCTTCCATCTCCTGTTTCACCTCATCTCTCGCTGGAGTTCAGCTGACTGCACCTCGCCGCTAGCTAGCTCCCGGATGACACAGAACACCACGCACCAGGAAACAAGCAAACAAACAAACAACCAAACAAGCAACAAACGGCAGTTCCAAACCACAGCAGACAACTGTTACCAACACAAGGCTAACTATGAATGTAAACCTGATGGGTCACATGGTGCGATTCAGAACAAGTTTAGTGTGTGTGTGGGGTTGGGGGTTGCACAGTAGTCAGCCCGATTTTAACAGCCTGGAGAGGAAATGTAAAAGATTTTATTGGTGTTCGGGAGGGAGATAGGGGCTGAATAGGGGGCTATTGTGAAGCACCCCTATGGAGGGTCTGTGTGTGCACGTGTGTTCGGGCATGTGTGTGTGCTTGTGTGCACACCTGTGTGTGTGTGTGTGTGTGTGTGTGTACACGTGTGTGTGTGTGTGTGTGTGTGTGTGTGTGTGTGTGTGTGTGTGTGTGTGTGTGTGTGTGTGTGTGCGCGTGTGAGTGTGTGTGCATGGGTTAGGGAGTCAAGAGGATTGTGCCCAGCACCAGAAGCTTTGAACACAGGGTTTTTAAGATCAACACCCCCCACCTCCCCCCAAGCTGTAAAAAAAGAAACTTGAAGGGAAAAACAGTTTTATTCCGCTGTTAAACGTACCTCCTGTCACAGAGCGCTGTTTACACAAACCTCTTTTATTTAAACTCACCAAACTAGAAATGATGGCATTAGCAATATACAAAAAATTATATTGTTCCCCGGCTTCAAAGTCACGGAAGGGAAAATCTGCCTAAAGGGAACAAATTGCATACTTATAAAACCATAACCATACGCTTTTAATTGGGGGAAGCAGTATTGAGGCTTATGAGGGCTTTAATTGTTGCTCAGTTTGGGGTCGGGGGTTGGGGGTATTTAAATGCGTTTGTTCACAAGGTTTTCCTTTAAAAAACAAACATGCTTAATTTTTTGGCTATGCGAAAGGAGTGCAGACATACACGGCATCAGTCATAAATCTCGCAGACACTCATAGTTTTCCCCGACGAAAATTGTTCCCCTAAAGCGACAAATTGCAAGTGGCTTTGTGACCTCTCTCACAGTCTCCCAGACATGGGAACAGTGTTGTGGAACAACAGTAAATAAAATGTCCAATCTTAGCCAGATGTTTTCCTCTTCTGTATGTCGTTGGGAAATTGTATTTTTTTTTTTTTAATGAAAATGCGAAAGTCTGACAGTTCAGGCTTTCGATCAACAGAGCAACAGTTATTTATATAAGTACAAGTAACTGTTATGGTTACACATTATCACTATGTGCTGTGGGGATCAAATGCCGTTAAGTTATCAAGCTAATCGTGGCTTGTGTTTCAATGCAAATGTGCATGAAAAATTAATAACAGAGAAAGAAAGAAACAAAAGAAAATGTCAGTGACACTGTGTGTGACTCTGACGTTAGAGGTGAACTAGGGGGGAACTCCAGCAGCAAAATGTTCACAGCCAATAGGCTAGCTCGGAGCCAATGGACACGCTTGTTCCGAAACCAATAGACACGCTCGCCGTGAGCCAACAGATGCACTCGGAGCCAATAGGCAAGCTCGGTGTTGCACATTCCTCTCTGGATCCAATGTCACGTCTCAGCTTCTCGGGTTAACTTGTGAAACTGACATACCTAAAGCCTGCAACGCTTTGGGAAGGTCAGCGTTACAGGGTTATTCAATACCGCCACAGGTATGATACCTGGCACACTGTGTGTGTGTGTGTGTGTGTGTGTGTGTGTGTGTGAGAGAGAGGGTAAAAAACTGGAGGAGGAGGTGCATTTTTGAGGTGACATGAAGTAACCAGTCTCCATAGCAGCTCGGATCTATTTTCGTCAGCACTAAATTCCAGCTAAAAGCGACATAACAACACAAACATGAACATCACCACACCGGCCCATGTTTGATGTTCCATCTTTGCCGTTGTTAGGCGTCGACCTCGTTATATTTGGCTCCTTCTCCCCACCCCAACCCGCCTCCCTGTGTCTTGGGGGCCAAGCAACTGTGGGTTTTTGGGTGCACGGGTGTATTTATGGAACAGGAACACAACACTCCAGGGGTTCATTCCCAATATTTTCATCACATGACTTTTTTTTATTTATGACCGAGTTATGACTTTGCCTTGATTGTGTGCTCGACCTAGATCATACCTTGATGTTGGCTACCACTCAACACCCCCCCTCTCTCTCTCTCTCTCTCTCGTCCCCCTGGGGACGAGAGAGAGAGCTTCCACATCATGGAGCTGGGGCGTAACCGGGGCCTCAGGAATAGCTGTCCTGTGTGAACACGTTTCGTTCCGGTGAAATCCCTGGTGATCTCCACACAGAGAAACACATGACTCACTCTCCTCACATGTGACACGCATCCCTGTGGCTCTGCCGTTATAGAAATAGTTATAAAGCAATTATCGTGCAATTTGGGGAACCTTGTGATAAGAGAGCCATTGTGACCAATGATGTTTTTTTTTTTTTTACAGCTGTAGTAATAGCCATAATTAGCTATCTCTGGGCATCGGGCCAGGGACAGATGCTATTTTAGGGCAGAGAAAGTGGACATGTTGCCATTAGATGCTATGGATACGATGCTCACCATAGACATAGTACCCCAATTCAACCATTATGGAACATTCTGGAACAACTGTTTCCCACGCGCTGTCCCCCTCACAGGGACACAGTCTGCCCTCACCGTCTAGCAATGGGATTTATAGAGCATTATGTCATCCCGGACACACAAATCCTACCCAGGTGTTCACTTTTACAACCTGAAAAACAACAGCCGGCCTTGCGCGCCTCCCCTCCAGGTGCTCGGGGTCAGGCTCCAGCCCTCAGCGGATGCGCCAGGCACTCGAGGTCCTCCTGCAGGTGTTTTCTGCCTGACATTGCGGTCCCCTGTAACGAGCTCCATCCGAGCCCACCATCGATAGCCAACCGACGAGAGCTATTCTCAGCTGAGGTGGGCGGGGGAGGATAGGACTCCCAGGTGGAAGGCTCTGGGTTTGAACACCCCCAATGTCCACAGTCTATACCTGTAGGCATCCTTGAGCAAGATGCCCTATGCCCCTGCTCATGAATGAGATGTATCAAAAAAAATGGTGTCACTGTAAATCACGTTGGATGAAAGTGTCTGTTAAAAGACTAAATGGTAAATGGTAAGTCATTAAATATATTTTTTTAAAAGTCAAAATGCATCTCCGCTAAATGGTGTAAGTTAACACTTGTTTACAATGTTTTTTTCTATCTAAGTCTATTCGATGTATTAATTGATCCGCTAAATGTGAGAAATTTGTAAAGTTAGCAACGCTTTTCTTTTCTTCTAATTTCCGCAAATCGGCTACAGTGCGAAGAAGTTTCTTGATTCCACTGCAGTAAGGCTTCAGGTCATTATGTGAATGTCAAACATGGGAACAATACCTGACACTTTGGCACTGTCATGAATAATTCCTCCCACGCCCTTGAGAACTACAGTACATGATTGATCTGGGAGATGATTTATGATGTGCAGCACATGTATTAAGACAGGGTCACTTCACAGTACACCACAACGCTGCCAAATGACTGAATGTAACCCTGTTTAAATATGAACGTCTTGTACATTCCACAAGGTCGTTGATTAAGGTCATTTGAACTGAACCCATGACTGCAAATTACAGCAGTTTGTATGCGAGTGAGAACACTTAGGCCTAAGTCCATTTTTCTCCAAAAGTACAGCCAGCTAATTACCCCCCTCCATGGGATTGATAAAGTCCAATTTAATCTAATTTAGTTTAATCAAATTTCTTTAATCTAATTCAATGTCATCTTGGATAAATAATCTTTCAGTCAACACATATCTGTCAGCAAAGCAGATGATTTAAAACTCAACAATTCGTTTTTGGTCAAGCTAATTTAACAATTTTTCCATGAACTTAATTCACAGATACAATCGACAGGAAGCATTTCCTATATAATTCTATAATAAATCGTATAAACATCCTATTTTGTTTTCTCCAATGTGTCTCTGGTTAGTGTTTGGCCAAACAACCAGTGGCCGTAGGATTCCAGTTAGCTTAGTCGCGTGTCTGTAAGCTATCAAACAATTAAAACAAAGAACTGTTCCCCTAGAGGAAGCTAGCCTATTAATGACATTTCCCGTGACTAGTGGATGTCTGGTTTGATTAAACTAGCTTTCAAATTGACACACTCCCAGCTAATCGAACTCAGATCTGGAAACAGAAGTTTCATTAGTCAAACACCCATTCGAACCTTGCTTCTTTCATGCGAAAACAGGACTATGTATTTTTTTTAACTAATTGGTGCCAATGAGTTTTTAATTTTTACTGCTGATAATGTTCCTATAAGGTGTTTAAAATTAAATCTACACATTTTGGAGTTGGACCGTTATTATTTTAATGAAATTGATATTTATCGTATTCACATTAGTGTTAGTGAAAAATCCGGACCTTTAACTGAGCGCAGATGACTCTTTTTCAACCTTATTGCTTTCTATTGCTCATCACATTAGTATTAAAGAACATCAGGCACCTTGGACTGGGCATTGTGGGGTGAGATACTCTTTTTAGT
Source organism: Mora moro (assembly GCA_900303205.1). NCBI lineage: Eukaryota > Metazoa > Chordata > Actinopteri > Gadiformes > Moridae > Mora > Mora moro. The sequence continues at coordinate 5,827 of OMNR01091603.1, forward strand.
AGAGCTATACTCTCTGTGGCAACCTGACACCCTCTGAGGTGCGTCACTGGCAGGAACTCGGCAGGAGATGGCCAGCAGCTCCAGGAAGAGGGTACGGTGAAACTAATCCGACCCCAACAGCCACAGAACCCTGCATCATGGGTGGCGTCACATATGCCTGTACCTGGGATCAGGGTGTTGTTCACCCCACCGGGCCTGTGTCTAATTGGAATTAAGAGTCTTTAATTAACCCCCGGACTCCCTCCTTTTTTTTATTAAGACCGTATAAATTCCACCCCCCCCCTCAAATAATTTGTCAGAGATAAAGTTTTAATGTCTTAATAGGGCACCGATTAATCCGGATAAGCGCTTTTATTTTGTTAGGCACAGACTGTAACCTGCATGGGGCTGACATTTCCTGAAAGGCGGCGGGGGGGTGGTCTTCTAAGAGTCACCCTCTTAATTAATCACTGAACCTCTGTGTGTGTGTGTGTGTGCGCATGTGTGCGTGCGCGTGCGTGCGTGTCCGCCTGGTAGCTAACAGTTGCTTTGTTAGCATATGAATTTAGTTTATTCGTTTATTTTACTTATATAGTAAATTACTTAATAGTTTATTTTCAAAGTAAATCTTTTTTTTAATAATAACTTACTTAATACATAGACAATTCAACAATAATGTATTTTGCTAACACGGATACAACCAGGCAGCTTTTATGAACAGTGTGGTAGGTCAACCACCACATTGACCCCTGTGACCCTCCCACCCCTAAGCCAGGCAATCCAGGGAATAAGCATGTCATATGGGAAATACAGGACCAATGTTGGGGGTCGGGGTTGGAGGATTAGAAGGATGATAACGTCCCGGAATATTCCGGCAACAATGACGGGAAGCAGGGGCTCGAACTTTTCACTCCTTCTCCCACGTGTTTTTAACTCGCAATTCACCGTATCATCGGAAAGGCCCCCATATTGCAATGCTTACGGTAAAAGACGCATCAATCATTCCCATCCACTCTAAGACTTGGTCAAATATCATGCCCACACCACCGTTCTCAAGTCGTCATCGCTTCACTGTTTAAATCACCGAGGCAACAGCAATACCGTGGACGACCATCATACTCGAGTGCAACTTTCTTTACATTTTTTTTCAGTTTAGCTACCTTGATCAGTGGCCTGATGAATATCAATGCATACGGTATTCAGATGACAAAAGAATCCTATTACACGTTGATTTACTTGTTGAGAAAATATGGAGAGCCCATTGTTAATGTAGGTGAATATTTTTATCAATTGACTACAGCGAAACAACTTCATATAGCCTAAGATCCAAACTCTTGTACTACACTTGCCAGGGTAGCTTTAACAGAAAGACTAGTCGTGTATGAAGATGAAGGCAGACATGATCTATTCTACACACATTCATCATTCATTTAGTAATGCTCGTGTTCTGACTTACTTTTTACCACAAATCTTAAATTAATGTATTGCTCCGTTTATTTTCCTTAATTGTCTGAATATGATCAAGATTCACAGTGGTTAGCGTCATGGCATGATAAATATGAACAAACGATACATTTATAAATCTTTATCTTATTAAATAACTCTTAGTTAGACTACTACAGTACTTTTCCAAACAAAGAAAGAATTACGTTATGAACTCTCCCAGTCTGTTATTTGGGTTAGGTTGTCATAAGTAACCAAAGCCTCCAGACTCTTTCAAATGTATTTGCATTCCCCTTCAATGTAAAACATCTTGTACAGGATGGTGGCACCAAGCCCCTCTAGTTGAGGAGGATGAGAAGTCGAGCTAACAGAGTAGTAAAGGCAACCACATTACACCTTTCAGTCGGCCCTCCAGAAAGTCTGAAGGCTTGAGCATGACCAAAACATGTGACAGGTTACGGTGTTAAACTTACACCAATCACAGGTGGGATCAGTGTTTGGGTATATCCTTGCTAGTTTCTCCTGAGTGAGATGGAAACGGTGAACTATCTTGAATTGTATTAGAACGTGCCTAGCACAAGGAGAGGAGGAGTGTACTAGACCAAGAGTTGAAGCCTACTGGTCCTCAGCAAAAGACAGGCCTAGATCTTGTTCCCAAATTGTCCTTTGATGTTCAGAGATTGCGGGTTAATAGCTTTAATTACATCATAAATCCAGGAGATGGCACCCTTGAGACTAGCATTAAATCTTAAAAGAGCATCTAAGGGGGTACTTGGGGTTGCTCTGGGAAAGGGTGGTAGCCTTTTATACAAAGTGCCTAATCTGTAGGTACTGAAAAAAATGGGAGTGCAGCAGTGTATGGTTTTCTGACAATTGCTCAAATGATGCAAATCCCCCGTTTACATATAAATCCTTAACAGCTCTAATGCCGTTCCCATGCCAGGCCCGAAAGGCCAGGTCAGACATAAAGGGAGTGGAAAGATGATTAGCAGGAACAGGAACCTGAAGTGAAGCTTTCTGCAACCCGAACGTTTCGGGGAGTTTCAATTTGAAAGATTCAAATTGTACCCAAACTGGAGCTTCTGCACCACTACTGACCTACATTATACTGTTTTTGCTTGTATTGCTAGCCCAATCGTAGTGAAGAAAGTGAGGCATGGCCATACCCCCTAACTTTTTTGGTCTTATAATTATTTATGAATCCGTGGGGTCTTGCCGTCCGATATCAAGCCATTGGCTTGATATGGGTCCAATGAGTAAAAATCGGAATACTTTGGAGCAAATAAAGTAATCTAGGAAGAACATTATTCTTAATCCGACCAGCAGATGATAGAGGTAATGAATGCCAACAGTGTATGTCCTGCTTGCACTGCTCGATTCGAGGTGTGCATTTTTGTTTGAATAGTATGTGGAAGGAGCGAGGTACCACCACCCCGAGATATTTAAAATGAGATGACACTCTCTTGAATAGGAATTCTGCTGCCCGGATATTGAGGGCCGCAGAGTTTACAGGGTAAAGTTGCAGCCTGAAAACCTTCCAAATTGTTCCAAAATAGAAAGGGCATGAGGTAGCAAAGATGTTGGGTTGGCAATATACAAAAGGAGGTCATCAGTATAAAGTGATGTCTAGTGCCTATATGTAATGGGAAATATCTTGAATGTGAATCATTTGTATGGACTGAAGCTAAGGGGGATGCGTACAGTAGTTTAACCCATGATATATAGTCATTACCAAAGCTAACATTTTTCATAGTCAAAAAGCCTCCGCATATAAGGATATCACAAGCTCAGGACCATTCATTAATAGGGGCCTGATTCAGGGTTTTGGGGAAGATGCCCAGATGAAAATGATTCGGTAAACATAGACAGTAATAACTCTTTAAAAGTCCACTGGGAACCCATCTTGTCCTGGGGATTTGACAGATTGCATACTCTTAATGGCTTCTGAGACCTCCACCGTCAGGATGCAATCAAGGTTACCTTTCTGAGAGTCATCAAGAGTTGGTAAAATTCATTTGTCATTGTCATTGTCATATCCAGATGAATAAAAATTTGCATAGAATGCTGGCATCATTAATCCCCTTGTGGTCTGTGGTCACAGCCCGAGGCAGTCGCGAGTGTTTGTCGGGCTTGGTGAGCAGGAAGCCTGCCTGCTTTTTCACCAAATTGGTAAATTTAGATTTTAATAGCAATTATTCCGCTTTTGAGGCAGAGGCCAAATCAAACTCTGTCTGCAGATGAATCCGCTTTTGGTAAAATTCTGGGGAAGGAGTCGCAGCATATTGACTGTCTAGTTGCAAAATTTCAGCTATGAGTCATTTTAATTTGGCCATCCTTGCCTTTTTTGTGTTTAATGCATAGCCAATAATTTGTCCACGCAAATACGCTTTTAACGCCTCCCATCTGGTGCTATGGGATACATCCGGAGATGCATTGGTCTCTATAAAAAGTGTTATTTGGGTTTGGATGAATTTGTACCATATTTTGTACGGGGCAGGTACGTCAGGGAAGTCTAATTCAAAGGACAGAGAGCCGTGGTCAGAAATCACTGTGCTATGATAGGTGGGAGGACTAGAAAAAGGTATACGTTTTGCATTGAAAGTAAAGTAGTTTTAGTTAGAGGTGCAGGTTTGGATGAAGACTCGATAGGAGTCTGGGAGAGAACACAGTTGAAGTCATTCCAAATAACCAGGTAATGGTTAAGTTAAGTTTCGGCACTTTTATGACACCGTACCCTGACATGCATAATCAGGTAAACAATAACAAACAATAAGTAAACCAAATAAAAGAACAACAACAAAAAGCAGACACTCTGATTGACTATGAGGCAGGTAACAAACCCTACACAGCAATACATCCACCAACTATTACCGGTTTAGTGCCACAAACCATCGTCTTCAGTCATTTCCCAGCGTGTTGCTTTTCACCCACCTCCCGTAGAATCTCGATAAGTCAGCTGTTGTCTCCCATGACATCTAGGATAGATGGACCTGCTCCTTAGCCTGGTAATAATGTATACGGACCACCATAGCCCGCGGAGTACCGATCGGTAATGGTGGTCTCAGGGTCCGGTGCGCGCGGCGAGTACAGCCGTCTTCTCCAAAAACTTCCGAGGGGCAGAGGTGTTTCCTTTGATTTTCTCCTCTAGTCCAGTCACCCCAATGTTGTTCCTCCTCAAGAGGTTTTCTAGAATATCCAGCTTGGTGTGTAGTTTGGCGTTCGTTGTCTGTCTACAGAGCCGTATGAGGCATTTGAAGCTCTGCAACACTCCCGTCCACATCCGTCAGAGAGGTTTCAATATGCAGAGACAGTAACTTGGAGGGTTGATGCAGACGGTTGATAAACAACGTAACTCTGCTAGTATTTCATCCTTCACTGCCACCACGTCCGCCTTGATACCCTCTCTCAACTCCTTCAATAGCTGTGTCAGCTCTAAGCTAGCAGTGCCCGTGGTTAGCCCGCTCGCACACTGTTCAGATGGTGAGGTCTGCTCGGGTTGTTGGTGTTTTTAGCCCTGCCGCTTTTAATAGACATGATTACAGGTCAGCTAATGACAATGCTTTTAGTTATAAAACGGTGTGTAAAACAAAGTTGAAGTACAAATAAATGTGTTTTAAAGGAATACATTTTGTAAAAGACAAGGATAGCTTTGGAAAGACGTCCTCACTCCACCATGACCCCGGAAGTCTCGTCTGGTTTTCTTGTTTTGATGGGTGGATTAAAATGAGCTTGGCAGTAAAAACATTCAATTCTTTGAAATTGTAGGAATGAATTGACTTGGGTTTACTTGCAAAAGTGAAAAAAATGTGTATTTTTTTAACGCCGTTAATATTGTAACAGTTCTTTTGAAACACCTTTCATGGCAAAGCCTTGTACTTGATTCATAATGGTGGAAGTGTGGAAGTGTTTGATGTGTCTTAATAGCCATAACCAAAATATGGCTATAACCAATAACCAAAATTTGTTAGCCAAATACCTATTGGTTCCCCAAGTAATTTTGTAATTGTTAAGATGCTGTCTAGCTGATAATACCCTGCATTATGAGATGGAAGAACACTCATGAACCTCCTAAACCCTCCATATTTTCTTTCCATCATTCCCTCTCTTTTCTTCCATCCTTCCTTCCTTTCTTTCTTTCCTTTCCACTACAGATAAACAGCAGCTGTGAGTGGTTTCTGAAAACGTCATCTGAAAATTGGCCCGGTCAAGACTCGTCTTCCACAGCAGGAATACAGAGAGAGAGAGAGAGAGGGAGAGAGAGAGAGAGAGAGAGAGAGAGAGCGCTCTGGCTCATGCTAGCTCTCTCCTTCCCCAATCAACAACAAAAGGTCACTCTCTGGGGCTTATTGCTCTGGACTCCGCCCTCCTGGCCCACCCAGGTCCAAAAAATCCTAACTGTCATGCCGGCACTCGGAATGTGGGAGGAACGGAATTCCAGCCTCCAATCCGTTTGGAAGTTACATGCCGGTTGTATTGATTTTCCGACGACATGTTGTTTCCC